>JANHGB010051973.1:0-20958 GCA_026283785.1 Coracopsis vasa | reverse complement strand
GGTTTGTGTTATACCTTAGTTACTGAACTGCTCTTATCTCAACCCATGGTAGTTACATTCTTTTGATTCTCTTCCCCATCCCTCCGGGAGCAGAAGGAAGGAGTAAGTTGGGTATTGAGTGAGCAGATGCGTGGTTCTGAATTGTCGGGTGGGCTTTAACCACAAAAACCTTATTGTGTTTCCAGCATCCCTTTTTGTCTGCATGAACAGAGATTGAGGTACAGTTGTATAACCGAAACGGTGATGGTTTGAATTAAGGCATGCAGGCCATGAATGAGATTGTGCAGTTCGGAATGCTCTCCATTTTCATTATTGTTTCTATCATCATGATAATGTGGATTCATGTGGTATCATTTTCTCCTCCCTTTACAAACTTTCACATAGAGAAGATGCATGGGTATGTTAATGTCTGGGGTTTTTTTTTCAGTCACAGGAGGATGGTTTATTAGCTTGACCTTTCAATTGTCTGCTGCTTATTTTTTAATCTTTTGATTTGATATTCACTTTTTTTTTTCTATGCAGATTAATTATCCTTTGGTAAAGAAAAGAGATACTGTTCAATATCATATCCTTCTGAGAGAGAATACCAGGAAAATAAATTCAGTACAGCCTTCTGTTGAATTTCTGTTTCTTTCTCTCTCCTCACTTATTTGACAGAAATGTACATTAATTGTGTACATCATGAAACCATTTTAGAAAGGGCAGTAGGGAGAAGTCAGCATAATAGGAATAATGACTGGTCTTTTGTATTCTGAAAGAATCAAGTTTAAGCACGTCTACAGGTCTTCAAGTGCCGGTCAGGGATTGGCAACAACACAGAAAGATTGTGTTGTATCACTAAACAGCACTTTATTTAGCCAGTTAAGTATATCTGCACTGACAAACATTCTTTCTGTTCAGGTTTTATTGTAGCTTGACTGAAGGATATTAAAAAACAAAAAACAAACAAACAAAAACCTCCCAAAACCAAACAAACCAAAAATGCAGCAAAATCTTACCAGGTCCCACAGATGCACACGGGGTACCTATGGGAAAGGAAGAAAAGGAATATTCTGAAACTGTTAATTTTATTCAATAAAAAGCATAGTGGAAAGTGAGCTGGTGCAGTGAAGGATGTACACTGCAAAAACGTAACAGGGAAGTGCCAGGAATGGCACTCTGACATGAATACAGTCATCTGTCATACTGATGCCAGAGGTTGCAGTTTATTCCTACTGTCAAATCTTTCACATGACCATTATTGCTAAGATTCTCTCTAGAGAGAGAATAAGGACTTTGTGTCACTTAATTAGAAGAAAGCAAAGGACTAACAAATTGAAAAAGAAAGCAGGTAATATTGTGCACAGGCAGGAGTAGCAGATAGGATTGTGATCTTGGAACAGGGGCAGGTAAGCCCATGTTTGCTTGTCGTATGCCTCACAGGTATCCCGAGCCACAGGGACAGGGGATATTTACACATTGTTACGTGAGAAACTTTGCTCCTTCACTGTGCCTTTTTGATTCACCAATTCTAACAGTTTAGAGGACTAAATTTAGGTTGACATTTGCTTCTGAACCCCAACTTCTGGCACATCTTTAATTCCTTGATACCATTGCACAGGCATTTTGTGTTACAAAGTAGTAAATAGGAAAATAGTAAATAAGATACTTGCTTTTGAGCGCTTTGTAAGAGGTGCCTTTCTGTAGTGAAACTAGTGCTATGAAAGAGACACAGGCGACTGACATGCATGCTGCCTAGGGCTCTGTAGAAAGCACCAAGGCTGCCTCAGTTAGAAGAAAACCTGTTTCTAGTGCCATAGTTACTATTTTTTAGTGCTGCTGTTGTATTTTTATCTTTAACTTGTGAAACTGACATGTTTACAATTTCTTCAGCTGATTAAATAAAATCAGAAAGCGCAAAGACTCCTTGATCCAATCTGTTGAGTGGCAGGTTGCAAACAGAAAATGATCCAAGTGTGGTAACATTTCTAGAAGAGGCAGGAGGCCATGACTACATGGAATTAATGAAAGAAGACCACGGAGCACTGGGGGACGTGAATGGAGGTGAACCCGGATTGAGGAGGAAGTAGCAAGAAGAATGTGCCAAGTCATCATGAGTAGCTGGAGTCGCGTGGACAATAACTTATAGCCAATGAGATGGACAATGTAAGCTCATGCACAGATAAGAACAACCAGTTAGCTTTTGTCCAGTAGAACTTCCTTGTCAACCAAAAGATATATAAACGAGCTTGTAGAATAAAGTAGGTCTTCGATCTTTCTTCAGAGTCCGTGTCGTCAATCCGCTCAATCCAAGTGTGAACTCTGAAGTACAAAGGAGAGAGAGCACTAACATTTGGACTCTGTAAAGAAAAGCAGATTGCATAGAGATAAGTACAAGTAATTAAACTCTGCAACAGGACGTAACTTCATAGAAGTCAGCTGGATGGTCTTGAAGGTTCAGGCAATCTTTTTAATTCTCTATCTGATTTTTCCCTCTTTGTGGGTGTTAACCCACAGTCATTCTGATGAAAATGGATTCCTAATGCCAGTTGGTTTCTAGTCACCACAGATTAGGTGACATATAGGAAACTTGGGACTTCTGACAAGACTGGGGCTGTAAGTAGACTATTGTAAGCTTTCAAACATTGTCTGTGGGGATTGCCATCATTAATTACAGTTGTTTTGCTGGTATTTATTGCTGCAGTTTGTTATTTTATTTTATTTTTGTTGTTGTTGTTTTAGAGATGCCTGATTCTACAGAATGCAAGAAGAAGGAGTCAGGATTTTCAGCAAATGAAAGTTTTTGCTGTTCACGTCTCCTGTCTAATGCTCCTCATATGAACCAGGCAAATAATTCTATTCCTAGCTATGTATTCTCAAGGCAGAAAAGAGTGAGTGCATTGCTGACTCACCCATTTAGACAGACAGAGTGTCTGTATCACACACTTAATAAGCACATGCTGTGACTATGGTATATGCCACAACCTCACAGAGATCAACACAAGATGATCTGCACCAAGAAACACTCTGCTGAGAACCCAGCACCCACAATACATTGCCAAGATTTTAGTTTTGACTCACCTATTGTCCAATTGTGGTGTAGGCAGCAGTAAGTGTGTGAAACCAGCCTTAAGCAAGCCATGCAGCAGTACTATGGTACACTGGGAAAAACATGAGATAACTTTAGTCAGTGTCAGGAGAGAGCTTTTAATGTGATGATATTTTGTTATCCAGGAAAAAATACGTACATAAAATGCAGGCTACAAGAAGTTTTGTACTTCTTTCAGAGAGATTATCTGGCTTAACTATGAAAACAGATCAACAACACAGACTCACCGATGGGTTCAGAAGATCCCGAAGAACTGGTTACCACTGAAGGTTGATGATAAATTGCAAAAGGTAGTTTCTTGCTTTTACCATCACTGGGAAGTAAAAAGATTTTGTCAGAGGTTTGACTGTGGATCAATACTGCATCTATATAAAGTAATGCAAAGGATGGCATTTGAAGGAATGGCAACTACAGCAACTGGAAGATCACTGATCCTTGGGTTTGTATGTTAAGACAGTAAAGTTCTTCATTTCATGAGCATGAGTCTTTCTGAACTGGAGCCAAAGGAAATGCTTGCATTGCTTACAGGGACCAAAGCTACCTCTAATACTCTACAGCCTCAATGTTTCCATGCTGAAGTCATTTAAGATGGAGACACAGGTTTATAAATTTTTTTCCAGAACCATTTACCCGGAACTTACATCAGGTATTTGTTGTGTGGCTGGGAGTAACTGAGGAACATTCACATATCTGAGCAGTTAACTAGCTTCCTTGTTTGACACTAGTCAGTCTATTTATCCTAGCCTCATACTGGGAAGTATGGATAACTATGTGGCCCCTGCCATGTCAGTCACATATACTGTCTCCATTAGTCCTCCATAGATTTGACGACTTCTGTTTCTGCCTTTTCTGAAAATACAATATCATATCTACTGACTGACCTCCTTTAATCAAAGCTATTTCTGATGACCCTTTTATTTAAGGATTATGCAATTTTGAGGCACATCATTAGTGTATGAGAGATGTTCCTTCCCATAGCAACTTAACTCTAAGGATTACCGCATAGGTAATTTTTATTACCATGTAAGTATTAAATTAGCTAGTAATGTACAGGCTTAACAGACAAATCACATTAATGAGCACATGCACTGGCAAGATGTCAGTAAAAGTTCAACTAAATTACTTTGCTTATTCATAGCTCAAGCATAATAAATCCTCTGTCACAGCTTCTACACTGCAAATATCAATGATTGCAACAGCGTTTTACAGTAGGCTACAAACATTTGTTTCTGAGCAGAATTTTTATGAGAGTTTTTCTATTATTACTATGGAATAACGAACTTTCAATACAGTATTTTCATGTGACAGATTTTTCTGTAATTAATTCGCTGATAGGAGCACATAGATGTTTAGAAAAAATTGTAAGCTTTCAAGAGTTCTGATTAAAAAAAACAACAAAAAAACCCCAAAACACCAACAAACCCAACAACTCTTTATGTGTGAATTTCTGCAGTTATTCTGTTCTTTCCCTTTACTTCTGTATTCATAATAGTAATTAGTTATAGTTCAAGACTAATAGACTTTAAGAATGCACACTGCTAACCACTCCTAGGATTAGCAGCATCTTACCTTTTAACAGTCGCTTTGACTCTGCCTGGGATGCTCCACCAACAGTGGCCCATGGGTGGAAGTCACAGGCAGATCACCAGCCACAGTAAGTTCAGGCTGGCAGCCGTGTGGCAGGGGGACACGTTTTTTCTAAGCTACTGTTAGGCATCAGTTAACATTCAGAATCTGAACTGTGATATAACTCTAGTGATAAACTGTCTTGAAGCTGGGAATTTCTGGAAATTTGGGAAGAGTAGTATTTTAGCTTAGTGGTCACCATCCATGCCAGGACGGCTGAGGGCATTTGTTTGCTAAGACTCATTATATTGGTAAAAAGGAATAAATTATATTAAGCAACATGAAATCTGAGACATCACTGCAATAGATGTACAATACCCCAGGTAACACTAAGTAGCTTCTCTGTCAATTAATTACTTCAAGACAACATCAACTTCTGTGAAAACTAAAACCCCTTGTTACCACAGCATGCTGATATGAACCTCACAGAGAGCTCAGAAGGGAATATTAAAAAAAGCCAGACTTACCCTTTCTCTTGTACTAAACCAGCATCTTTTTCTCCCAGTTTTTTTCACCATCCTATCTTCCCTTCTATGCCAAATGACAGCTCCATAAAATAAACAAACACAAGTAATAATATTTACTTGAACTTCAGTGCTTAAGGCTGACTTGCAGTGTGAGCTTTTTCAGAAAGAAAACTGAATAAAACAATGACTATTTCTGGGTACTTTCATTTTCCTTAATTAAAGAAGGGAAGAAAACATGAATGGCTTACAGATTAGAAATTCATATCCAAACATATAAAAGTAATCCATCAATAGCACTGTCTTGTGCTATTGGTCTGAAATTAGTATGGTGGATATTATAACAGTGCACGAATTTTGACAGAGGGTTTAAGGACAGGACAAGCAAGAAGCAGAAATAAGGAAAATAAAGAATTACCCTTAACCAAAAATTTATGAGTGCAGTTTTGAAATGTGGGCCTAGAGATCATCTTCTTCAGCAAAATAAAAATCAGAAACGTATCAGAACTATGTAACTTAACTCCTGACATCCCAAAATTGTACAACTGCAGGGACAAAGGAAATAGCTGCTCCAGAAATGACAGCTAACAATGGGAATGAGCCAGCCACCCTGCAAGTGCGAAATGCCTGTTTTATACAGTGAACACCACAACAATCACAGGCGGAAAGATAAATGGCAGAATACAAAGACATACAGTGTAGAAACCAGTAATTAAGTAAAGTATTTAACTGTGTAAAGAGACTGGTGATACTGGGATTTGGCACCAGTGTACCCTTCTGGAGACGGGGGGACTAAATGGCATTTTTGCTTTTTTAAATATTAATTTTAACTTGACCCAATGGACTTAAGATACTAGTAATCTGTCTGAATCTTAGGTGCTCTAAGGCAGGTATAAAAAACCAGGCACAAGTTAAGTAAGTTAAAGTAAGTTAAGTTATAAAGCACACTTTCTCTGGAAGTTATTCTATTCCAGGGATTTTTGTGGAAATCTAGAGTAACCTTATCTAAAGATAGGTTTGCAGTTGTCCCATTGTAGAACAAGTAATGATAATAACCGATCACTACAGTTTTGGATCTCAAAGCTATCAAGAAATCAAATTTCAGGTTACTTTCTTTGCTGCGAACATGCTTAGGGGAAATGGCTGTTGTATCAGTAGGCTTTAGAATAAGTTTTTTGTAAAATATTCAGCATGGCTCAAATCACATTTCTTCTTTATAATATTGTCTAAGATCTGAAAATGCCTGGTTATTTGTCGAAGCTGTTGCTATGCAACTATTCACCTTTCTTGCTTGCTTTTAGAGATGAGCAGGTAGTAATTCACCTCTAAATGTTTTAGCCAAACTTGCAAACAACAACAACAAAAAAAGCAAGCTGTTTTGCTAATGCTTTTATAGGTATGAGTGTAGTCCAGCTAAATTTGAGACCTATTAAAAATAAAAATCTTCATTAAATACCTTAAACCTTTTTCCATATCAGCTGGTAGAGTTCATGGTGATAAACATGACTATATTTAATAAAATTGTAAAAAAAAAATGTTTGATAATGGTTAACTATCCATATGCAGATTTTGGATCTACGGTGATGGTACTACTGTAAGCAAGACTGCCTCTATTAGTTTTATCTTGCACTTTGAAGCACCGGGGGGGAGAGGTTGGAGGGAACAAACCCAAAAATATAAACCAACCCACCACACTGGTCTTTTGTTGTATTTCCAAAGTGTATTGCAAACCAAGAACAATCTTTGTTTGTCATGTGCAGTATCCTATGGCACATGGATTTTTCACTTTTAGGATTTATCATTTTTCCTTTTCAAGACTGCATGGTGAACATAGAGCAGAAGCAGCGTTGCATGTTACATAGCAATAACACAATCCACAACAGTAAGTGCCAGCATTTATCAAGGTACCATGCTTTTCCAGCCCTTTGCCTCACCCTCAGCCTTCCTGAACTCACTCCGTTGACTGATTTCAAAACCTCAGCCTTTAAGTTCTTCAGCCAACATGCTCTCCATCACCTCCTGCACAACAACTTTCATGCAGTAAAGGAAGGATTGAAACAAAAATTAGGAAATATGAAAGATTGTTAATTACCATGAAAGATGAAAGATTTGTGGTTTGGTTTTGGTTTTTTGGTTCAGTTTTTTTTTAGTAAAATGCAGATTATACACCTCCTATTCGAGTCAGTCTAACTGACTTTGACTCAGATGGAATACAAATGAACAAGGATGTAGACTAGATCAGATTCTTTTATCTTACAGAAATATTCTCAGCATGAAAAAAGTTTATTCCCTCTACTGCTTATAGGCACTGTTCTTCAGTTGCACTGAAACATTTCACCAGCTAAAATCAACCTTTCCATGCTTGGTACTTATGACTTCATATGAGGTCACAAGCAACAGCATGTACATCTTTAAATATTCATATTTAAAGGTCTTAAGTTGTTCAAAAAACATGATAGAAGGTGCATCCAAAATTAGTAGATAATACATTACTCTATTACTTTTTGCTTTTCATGTGACTGTAATTCTACACCAATAAAGCAGTACTGCATAAGTTAGTTAATTCATGTTTGAGAATTACTTTGATACTGTAGCAATTAGTGCCACAGAGTGGGAAAAGCATGAGAAAATCAATAGCTCCCCCTTCAGAGATAATTTGAGTAATGTACAATAATGGAATCATAGAATCATAGAATAGTTAGGGTTGGAAAGGACCTTAAGATCATGTAGTTCCAACCCCCCTGCCATGCGCAGGGGCACCTCACACTAAACCATGCCACCCAAGGCTCTGTCCAACCTGGCCTTGAACACCACCTTCTCCAAATCCAGGGTAGCCAGTTCTCCTGATAGCTTCAGGAAGCTTGGCATCGCTTGAACAGCACCCTTCCATACTTGCATACAAAGAAAGGACTCAGTTAATATTACAGAGAGCCATAATTCTTCTTTTCCAACTTGAATATGTGATCTGTTATCTTTAATATTATTTGGTTATGTTTTTCTCTGGTGTATATATGCAACAGTATTTATCAGGTTTCTTTAGTTTGTGACTGTCACAAGTCCAGTTAATAAAGCTTATGTTTTTCCAATGCAACACATTATTTTATTATTTTATAAGTTTTATTAGGAAAGGTGATGGATGGCTTGTTACAAAGACACATTCAACATCATCAGAAATAACAACGCTGAAACTGGATCAGGTTTTCCATTTTGGTTAATAATAGAAGGTAAGTTTCATTTCTTTGAAACTGAACAAGATTATTTTAGTGAGGTGGATTAAAAAGGTTTTAACCTCACTTCTGTGTGCCTGTTACTAGAATACGGATTGTCAGCTTAAATCCTGAAAAGATTTTGGGGAAAAAACAGATTTCCATTCTCTAGTATCTCTCCAAACAAAAGAGACAGAGTCTCATTACTTTAAGTGGCTATTATTTGTGAGACTCTTAGTTTCTGGAATACCTGCAGAAAACTGAGAACGCTGTAGGCACTGGATATTCCACTCAATATCACCGTAATGTTCTGTCAGGCACTAATAGAGGTAAGTATGTTGCCTGGATGGTGCAACCCACAGAATGCAGTCTTTGTCATTTGCAGAACACCTTATTTCAAGTCTATTTGCTGGCATAAGGCTTGTGCTTGGAGACCAGTACTGAGTAGCATCTATGTGATTTGTAGTACCTTGAGGTTGTTACTTTCATTAATTGCTCTGGATGTTAATGGTCATTTAATTGTATGTTGTGTAATCCAGCAACCACTATTTTGTAAAGGTTAATGAGGCCTTGAGGCAATTATGATCTTTACAAAGTTCCGTGACCTTTGTATAATAGCATGCTCCTCTAAAAGTTGTTATTTACAGTGTTTCACTATGAGTGACTCCCCATCCCCCTGCCTCCATAACTGTTGAGGACAGAGATGGAGGCAGACAGCATAGGAGAGACTGAAGTAAAATGAACCATTAAGCTTTTCACAGTATATGAGCAGAAGAAGCATTTACAGAAACATTCATAAAAATTGATCAGCTCTACCTCCACACAAGTGCCTAAATACAGCCACTACAGCCTATGGTATCTCTCACCTCATGGTCCCAGAGAGGACGGGACACATTCTGGACCATCAGTTCAGAAAAGGGCTTCCACAGGTAGTTGCTACACTGAGATGGGCTCGAACCCTCCATGCACTCCTTGCACATCTGATCCACATGTTCACCCAGCACTGACAGCTTCTGCAGGAAAACAGGAACAGTAAAACACATGTAATCCTCTTTTGTGGCTTCAATATTCGGTGGAGCCCTAGTTGTAAAGATGATATTGGTAGTTTATACCATTTTTCATGTTCTGTGGTTATGCTGATACATAGAACCACAGAATGTATGGGTTGGAAAGAACCTTGAGCTCATTGAGTTCCAACCTTTCAGTCTTAACACTGCAAATCAAATTTATAACTCCCTCACCCTGTTTGGTTTTTTTGGGGTTTTTTTTGGTTTTGTTTGTTTGTTTGTTTGTTTTCTTAATTATTATAACCCCTTGGTAAGCTGCTATGTGTGCTAATCACTCCAATATTAAAAAAGTACAGTTTCAATTTCAGTTTATCAAGAATCTAAACTGGGCTATGCATTTGCAATGTGTATTTCTCAGTGCATCGGATCAGTGCATCCAGAAAAAGGGTGGTTAAGTGCAGTGCTTACTACAGCCTCCACTGGACTGTGCTGGAGGCATCTGACAGATATATAAGAAGTAAGGGAGCAAAATCCAGAAGGAGCACAGTTGGTGTAAGTGGAGATTAATACTGTATTTTTTAAGTTTGTGGACCTTGGCATGGATCAGCTACAACACATTCAATTTACTGACAACTTCCTCGCTGTAAGTACTTTCTAGGCACAGAAGCAGCATACTGGAGCTGCACGTCTCTATGGCTACTAGTTTCACTTGCAGGATTAGCTGAGTATCTGCTTGTTCTGCAGCCTTCCCATCATAGTTGTTGCTGTCATTTAAGGAGTCAATAGTATGCAGAAGACAGAGTACCCATTCTGGAGGACCAGAGAGGTTTTCTTTATACAATTGTGCCTTATTGATGGCAATTATATTTCTCACTAATAATGCAACAAGATTTTATGCCTATCATTACTTCTCTAAAAGTGTAATTTGGAAAATATTAACCCCCTTTGGAAAATAATAACTATATATTCATTTCAGACTTCATTAAATGGAAGCTGAATGAAATACTGATAGCTGATCAGCAAGCTAATTTTTCTAGTCCTAAAGCCTTAGTGTTAACATTCCTATTCTGCAATACGATAATAAAATTTATTTACTACCCAAACTGCAGATTCCTAGCTGTTGTTATGGGTGTTTATAATTATTTTCAGAAAACACACTACTAGTTAAAGGAGAGTGATGAGTGTGATTTGGCTGCTTAACAGGCACTGCTATAAATGGCTCTTCTTGGAAATGCTCTCATTAATATATTGCCACCTTTGATACATGCCAGACTGACTGAATCCTTTTGAGTTAAGGAAGTGTCTTTTTGTTGTCCTGTGTAATTAATCTCCTACCTCAATTGTGTTTTGTAGAGGAAGCAGCCCTGTCAGTCTGCCAAAAAAAACCACAATTTCCTGTAAAAACCACTTGATGCTCATTTTGTTCCAAACAGCCTTTGGAGCAAGTTGGAGAAGGGGAAAGACAGCTGGGCTGGACACAGGACAAAAGGAAAACATTGTATGACACGAACTTCACCTGCAAACAGGAAAAGATGCATAAGACAGCTCACCCAGAAAAGCTTTTCATTAGAATACACCAATGTGTCAAAACTGAAGTGATTTATGAGTAGATGTTTCCACAAAACTCTAGTAAAACACATGCTCATGAGAAACACCTTGTTCCCTCTGTTTGCCCTTCCATGTTACTTGGGACAGTGAATGTTTCAAAATCGGTGATTCTGAACCAGAAAGCAATTGAATATACAGAATTGTCCATGAAAGGAAAAGGCTGGGCCCATTACCCCATAAGAGCTGCAGGGCTGCACAGCTCTGCCTGCCCTGGGCAGCTTCATACTTAGGAGCAAGCGACTGAGGTTTTCACATCCTTGCCTCTGCTTGCGAGGCAGAGAAACTCCAAGCTGGGAATCTGGCCTTTCTGAGCAATCCTCAGCTAGTTGGACAATGTGAAAAGGATTTCAGATCCTAAAACCTTGGGCTCCCAAGAGGCCACAGATGTATTTCTGGGGACATAAGTGTGTGAGCGTGTGAGCTGTAAGAAACAAGATATTCTCACCCTATATACTTTATATCTAGAGCAAACATTTTTAAATATTATCACTATATTTTATGTTTTAAAAAAGACCACTTACAAATTTTTCGCATGCTCCAATAAAACCTGTTTCATACATATGGTGAAATCTTTGAAGCTGGTTTGAAGCTGGAAATGTGGAGTTTAATTTGACCATGCAGCTTTTTTGGTAAGGTGGTGGGTTTTTTTACTTTAGAAAGAAATAACCCTAGTCAAAAGACTCTTGCTGATAGCTTATCTTGTTAATCAAACCTTTCTGAGTCAGTTTATACATATGTACGGCTGAAAACCTTAAAGTCTTCCACCTTTAAAGGTATTTTTGCCTAGTGCACTAATCCTCTAATCCAAATCTTGGCCAGGTCACACAAACATAACCCTTTTTCTTTAAACCCAAGGAGCACAAGCTACACGAGTGGCAGCTTCTCTTTAATGAGAGAGCCCAAAGTACAGAATAAACAAAGTTTCAGAGCTCTGCAGGATGCTAAGCCACTGCAGTGAAGTTAAGACAACATCTCCATCTTCTTTTCCTGACTTACTGAAAAGTGGCCCTACCCATGCTCTTTTAAAGCCATGTCTTTAAATTTTTCTGACTGTATTTTGTAGTTCTCATTTACCCACAATAAGGAAGGATCAGCTTGTGGCACGCAGGATGCAGTAACTTCACTTGCCATCTCATGATTGCCTGGAAGCTGCCAATGCTTGCTGAGCTCACCTTGCTTCAGTGACCAGTACCTCTGAGAGACACGAGAGTCCTCAGTTCAGTTTACTATTTCATCTAGTGCTTATTTGGTATTCTCTAGAAATAGAGCTGAAGTCTGTTTACCATTCAATAAATTGGCCACTTACAACTTTTCCTTAAAACTCAATTCTACTATGAAAAACAAAAAACCACTTTCAGAATAGGTAGAAAATTGTAGCTTTCATAGCTTGCTGCTTCCCAGAATTTTCTTGTAGTTGCCTCATGTCTTCTCTTGCACTGATTTGCTTTAATCATTAAATAGAACTGATATTTTCTTTGGAGCAGGGGATATTTTTCATCTCTGTGGGAGACAAGTTTGTGAGGAGAGTTATATCTTTTATTAAAGAAACTGATAAAGTTAGGGCCAAAAAAACCCCAAAAACCTTTCAGGCATACAAGCTGGTGGCAGCAGAATTTTTATTGCATGTGCTTTTATAGAGAAAGACTAAAATTTAAGTAAAGACTCTGGAAAGTACTATAAAATGGATAGGATTATAAACTGCACCTCATTCAAATAACATTTCTCATATCTGAAGTGCCACTCTAGAATCTCCTTAGACTATGGATCCTTTTAAGGAAAATAAATCTACTCAGCACTGATTACTACTTCAAAATGACTAGAAATTTACTGCAAGATAGTATCTTACAACCATATTTAGTACAAAAATAACATTTTCATCTACTGAGTAGAAGTGTTCAGCACCTTCACCATTTCATTTGTAGATGTGTATGCCTGTATATTATGGTTTAGAAGTGTTCTAAGGTACTTTGTGATACTCTGTTAGCTTTACTGTACATCAAACTAGTAACATGCAGAGTTGTGCCACAGTAAGCTAAGCAATCATACACAACAGCTAATGGATTTTTAAATGGGCTAAAGGAGTGCTATGGCTAAGTTATGTTAGCATTTTTTTTGTTGTTGTAGAGGAAGTTAGCAGGTTAAGTGACAGTACGTAAAAGGCCAAGAGCTGCCAAAGCACTCTCAAAGCCAACAAGCACAAAAATTGTAACAAAAATCCCAAAGAACTGCAACATGATGTACTTGAATAGCAGCTAAAACAATAATTGTGTTCAACTTACTGCTGCTCCAATGAGTGGTTTGATGAGAACAACAAAGGCCATAACTGTGGAGGTAGCAGAGGGGAGCAGAGGTGGAAGAGTGAGGGGTCAAAAGGAATACTGCATAGCCGTAAGCCCAATAGGAAGGTTCAGGGCAGGTATTTTTGAAGCACAATGCTAAAAATGCCATTGCTGCTTCTCCTGAATGCTTTTATACTCACAAATGTCAACATCAAAATGAGATCAATTAACCGCCAGACAAGTGTATGTCTTTTTCATCTGATTGTACTCCTTCTCTTTTGATGCTCCTCCTGTTTCAAAGCCCTGTGGATTGCAGTCACAAAGCAAGCGAATGGAAGCATCAAAGATCTTTGCTCATCTGAGAAAGCAAGAGGACAAAACAAAGAATGGCTGATAGAAAATAAGCAAGAGAGAGTGTGCTAAAGCTGCACATGATCTGAAGATTTTAAGGCTGCCTTGGTGGGACAAATCTTACGGATCACCACTTGCCATGGCTAACACCATCACCTTAATAATCCATTCCTAGGAACTATCACATCATCACTGGACAAACGATAAATATTCATTGGTAATAATTGTTGTGATTTGTACCTACCTTTGTATTAACTTTGCAAAGGAAGATGGGCTTTTTTTTTGCTGTGGACGAAAGACAAAAAGAGAGCTGTTGAAATGAAATAAGTTGAATAAAGGTAAGTATGCAAATAGCAAAAGAAAGCTGGAAAAAATATCCAGACAAAATTTATCTCCCTTTTTTTGTTTGTTTATTTTTGTTTGCTTCTTTGTTTTGTTAAAGATGAAGTATTATAGACAAACTGAAGGAGCAGGAGAAATACCCAATTTATAAAGCTGTACTTCAGATTTCTCTCAAGCTCTGTTGCTCAGTCTCAGCCACCTCTTTTCCAAGGCAGTCCCTTGCCTTATCAGGAACTCTGTTATGCACTACATTCAGCTTTCTTCTGCCTGAAAATAATTTCAAATTGAAAACTATATTTGAAGATTTTTTTCTCTCTCCTCCTTCAGCTATTACAATTGTTGCAAGCCATATTAGCACAAACTCTGAAAGCCAAAACCAATTGAATAGGCACAGAGCAGACCTGCCAAGCTTTAAGGTTGTATTTTATTCTCTGTTTACGGGAGAAGACCTGCGGTAGTCCTCTATGGTTTTTCATTAATGATTTTTTTTCTTTTCACCAGTTAATCCTAGGTAATATCAGACAAGGCTTTCATCTTTGGGTTTTGCTTTCTTTCTGTTTACATAAGACATTGGCTTGATTGTATAAAATGATGTGGCTAGAGGACAAATTATGGATTGCTGCTTTACACCTTTGTCTTGAGCTGCAAGTAGTAAAAGCAATTAAAAATTATGGACCCAGAAAATTCCTATAATAAACCTAATATATTTACAACTGTTACACACAGTTTCTCAAGAGACAGGGTGTTTATGATATGGTGCTATTAAGTATATTTAGCTTTATGAAACAATCAAATGGTCTTATTTTTTACTGAAGTAGATTTTCCAATACAAAGAGCTCCAAGAGGGAAGCAACACTCAGAAGTCAGTGATTTCCTTACTTCTTATTTTAAAGTCTTCATTGAGTTGGTCTCTTTGTTCATTACAAGTTATCCAATGCAAAATATTGGCATTAAAATTTTCAACATGAGGTTCATATGCTTATCATTTATAATTTTCCATCTGAAAAGCAACCCAACTTTCCACAGCACTGAATGAAGGAGCTTTAATCCCCCTATCTGTAAGCGCTGATGTATTTATTGCTCTTTCTTGCGTTCTAGCTATTTTTCAGGTTTTCAGTCTTTCAGTCACGAGCCTTCCAGCATGGCAGTCCTATCATCAGTACTATATTTAAGTCTGCTTCCAGAAAAATCAGTTCCACAGGGACTTTCAATGATAGATGTTCTAATGTGTGAATTCTGTGGTGATTCATTCTACAAGATTGATCAGATTTTTGATCAATTCTCAGGGCATGACAAATGCTTTCTGCATTTCAGATGCACAGTAATTTGACCTTCAAAAGGTTGTTTTCTTCTATCGTTAGTAGCATTGCTTGTATGCCACCAGAGCCATGCATTTTATTTGTCCTGGGTGCCTAAGAGTACATTGTGCACTGTCTCTTTTACAGAAAAAGATGAGAAACAAAGCGATGCTACTCTTAGCTGGTGAGGAAGCCCATTGAAATCAAAAGCAGCACATTTATTAATTTTGGTAGGATGCAGATCACATCCAGATTGATTTATGGATCAAGTGAGATCAGACTAGTAATATTTCTTCAATAACTGAAAACAGATTTCTATATCCTCAATCTGATACTTAGTAAAAGCTCTCTTTCAACACTCATGTAAAGCCTGATCACCCCAGTTTGGCTTCACAGTCTGTATGAACTAGGAAGTAACTGTCACAGTCAACAAGAGGGGCACCTGCCCAGGAGCAACCAGAGTTATAAGGAAACAGCAACATGAGGCATGAAAAGCTGCCAGTGTAACAAGATCTGAACAAGCCATGTAATTACTGTAAAATTTGGGAATGCAGTTATAAAATATTTTGGATTTTTTTCTTGATTGCTAGGATAAGAGATTCTGTCACTCCAATCATGGTAAGCAGATGGAAATTTCAAGCTTATTTAGATCCTGCTTGCTTCTGCTAAATAGCGTGTAAGCAGTAACAGTGTACAACCTTTGCTGTGCTACATCCAACCCCAGGATCAGCAGGGAAAGGAAAAATAAAAAAGAACACCCACACCCACCCACCCACACGCACACACACAAAGATCAGCTAACACTGAAACAATTCGATAATAGTGAAAAGATAATTGGCACATGTTCATTTTTGTCTTGGAAAGACACTATAGATGATAATGATAACCATTTTAACTGCAATAATGCCAAGAACAGGAGTAACACACAGAGATAAGTGTCTACAGCAATCTCTTCCAGCTTTAGGCCAGCTGCTCTGTTCAGCACATCTCCACAAAAGATTAAACCATAGGCTGAAAGGTAGAAGCAAGAAATCAGACTTTAAATCTCAAAAGTGTATCACTGACCAGTCACACCAGCCCAACTCTTGAAACTACCTTTGAAATGTTACTCAAAATCTGAGTCTCCTACAGCATGGATGGTTGTCTGGTTTTTTAGAAAATGCCTTGTTGCAAAGATCTGGGGGTCTGGCAGTTTATGTTTGTTTGGAAATATAAGTTAATCACAAAACCAAAAAAAGTTTAAACTGAACACAGTCATGGAACAACTCCTGGGCACAGAAACACTTCTCTTAACCATGTAATTTGCTCACCAAAACAAACCCCATATGCAGGAGTTAGCTCAGCTTTTTCAAATTGCCATTGCAACAGTCATACTTGAAGGACCAGTTCTTAATCTGAAGGACACTACATAGCTTCATTCAAGATATTGTTCCATTTATGGGATTTTACAATTGGTTACGGCTACTGAACAGTTCCAATCTGTAAGGCTAAAGTATAGACCAGCCAGTCAGACACAGAATTCACATTTCCTAAATGACTAGAGAAAGTGACATGCTCCTAGAACTGAGTTGCAATCAGTATTGGTGGCTCCCATATCAATGAACATACAGAATATGTAGCACATACAGAACTTCCTTTGCTGAGCTAAAGTCAGGAGGTTGGTTTGAATATCAACCCCCAGCTCCCCACTGCCTGCATCAGCACATGCTTTTCCTGCAGCCCAAAAGGGACATGGGGTGGGAAGGAGAACAGGAAACCCTTTTAAAATAAACTTGTTGGCAAGACATGGAACAAGATGATCACAGGCATCATTCTCACTGTACACCAATCCTGCTTTCACAGCCTCTCATGGGAACAGCAGTAGAAGTGGCTTAAGAAAAAAAAAGTGTCACAACATGCCTGTCTATTAATTTCAGCCTGAACAGCTGTGTTACATTCAGAAATAACTCCACCCTCTGAGATAGTAATATCATTAACTAGTACATGTTTGTACATTTCAAGTGTCTCATTTAACTTTAGTCCCTGCTGAATGGAAGGTGCTTTAGATAGACATTATTTAATCAGTATATTAATATACACCTTTTCTACAGAAAACAAATCCTGTTTTGCCACCATACAATCTGTCTTCACTCACATCCTTA
Organism: Coracopsis vasa; assembly: GCA_026283785.1. Classification (NCBI taxonomy): domain Eukaryota; kingdom Metazoa; phylum Chordata; class Aves; order Psittaciformes; family Psittacidae; genus Coracopsis; species Coracopsis vasa. Next base: position 3,548 of record JANHGB010051973.1, on the reverse strand, counting down.
AAGTCCCACTCAATCCCTCAGGAAAAAAACTCTGGGGGGTTATGGAGCAGCATGAAGATTTCACCCTGGCTCCCATCACAGGAATGGCAGCAGTGAATTCCCAGCCGTAGGGCACTGTCCTGCTGTTGGCTATCAGTACCAGCTTGTACTGTGTTTCTGCCATAAGGCAACTCCTGTGCATATCAGGGAATTTTGGAAGATTGGCAGAACATGTATCTCCGAAATGCAATTTATATTCTCTGCTATTTGACAGTCACAGAAGCAATTGTGATAATTTAAGCCAGCTGGGTGAGTTTTAACTGCAGAGGTTTGTTTTTCCTTACCATGTGGACAGACGTAAATATTCCAGCCCCAGCAAATGCTTTGATTTTAGCTCTATTTCCAAAGTGGTGAACAATGTTGTATAAATGAGTCCTCAAAATGTTGGAAGAGAACACCATGAATACAACACTCAAACACAAATTTAGGACATTTCAAGGTGGCATTCACAGCCACTAGTTCCCTTGTAATGACTCAGCAAAGGTAAAGCACAGTAAATAGATAAACTGAAAGCCAAGCACTCTTCCAACTCCCTTTCCAGACAATATTGTCCTGCTGAATCTCTCTTACTATACTAGATTTCCACCATAGATTAATACTTCGTCATTTTGTCACCACTTGAAACATTGTCTTTTTAAATTATATGATAGTCACAAAGAAAGTACCTGATGTGTCCAAATTATGAACTACCAGCTCCTGCTAAAAGCAATAAAGTGGCAACATTTATTTTCTGCTGGGTAAACCGCTTCATTTCCGAATTACAGGTTTCTTTATAGCTGAAAAATGGCATGTTGGCAGCCCAGAAACATCTGCAATCTTGAAATCCTGCTTTTCCCCCTCCCCTTCCTGTGCTCTGCCTTTCCCAACCAGGTTTGTATATCTGATGGGAGCAGAAACTGATGGGAGTTTTAGTCTCTATATTTTACCAGCATTCCTTCCAAGTCATTCATGCCTATTTAGCACACACCTCAAAGAACTGTGTAGTGCACCATCTGCAAAAATGGTACAGATTATACAGACAGGGGAAACAAACAGGTGTTTGTCTCCTCATCCCACTGAACACTTAAGAGATGCCTGGAACAGCAGCAGCCCATCATCTGTGGGAAAAAATACACCATGCTGCAAATGGACTCAGCCGCAGTGACACTTTAAAGTGAAGAATGGGGAACATGTGCTCAAGGTGTTGGCAAAGATCATGATTTTATCCCAGAGCACAAAATATTTAAAGCATATTATACTACACTGAAAACAAAAAATAAAAAAATAAAAAAAACCAAACCAAAAGAACATAAATATTCAAGTGTTCCTCAGCATAATTGCAAACTGAAGTGAAACACTTGAAAAACTGGTAGCACCAAGGGATTTTACAGACAGTACTAGAGACTTGTTTTATCTAGGAGGATAGTTTGGTTTTTTTCGATTATCTGAACATGCAACACGTCCCTGAGTGACTTCAGTTGCTTTTTAAAAATGTTGGCAAAAAGCTTCTGTTTACCATGCAATAATAAATCACCCTACACCAGACAACTAGAGATCTGTTACACGTATTGCAGGAGGTTAGTTATGCCAAATCCCTCTTGTAGCCCACATTGTTGCATGTGAATCCAGTGGATCCAGTCACTGAGAAGGCAGGATGCCCTGATCCTGTGCCGGGATCTCTTCTAAAACACAGGATGCCTGGAAAAAACAAGCTGCCTTCATGATTAGTTATTCCTATGGCACTTTATTGCTGCTGGCACTTAACGTATAGGTCAGAGATCTTTCTGCCATGGGGACCATTGTCATGAGCTCCCTTCTCGCCTAAAGGAAGCAAGTCTAGATTTTTTGGGAATTTTGTAAATGACTGCTTCCAGCTTGAACTGTTGAACATTTCTGTATAAAATTAGGTATAGGTAAATCAGTTCAGCTATAAGAAAATCACTTCAGACAAAAATCTAAGATTTTAAATTTATAAAACAACCCAGCTCAACCCAAACCAAACAACTTTGGTCTTTACTGTCAGATTACAGTATGTCCTTACAGAGCTATGTGGGAGGTTCCTGAGTGAATTAAGGTTTTGGACCAACATCTCTGGATTACAGTAAATTCCTCAGCAAAAAGGAAAAGTGGTGCCAATGTCAGAGCCAGAGCTGTGATACTCTGGAAATGAGTTTTGCTGTGCTAATTTTTGAGAAGCATTGTCACAGTGGACATTGGAACACTCACAAGGGTTCTGTGGTTTTGCTTTTCTTTCCCCATCAATTACAGTGATATAGCATAGCCCCTTTAATGGAAAACTGTTAAGGGGTTTGTAGTCATCAAGGTGGCTTTATTGGATTTAGCAGACTGAGAACTGAAGCTGTTTGATAAAGATCTCGGTTTGATCATGCACTTTGCATGAACATGTTGCATCCAGCCAGCATAGACAGCATTAGTTGTGAGAAAACATGAAAGCAGGCTCTTGAGCAAAGCTATGCTTTTTTGATTTCAAGGTGACATGAAGCCACCAAAGAGACTGTCAAAAAAAAAACCAAAACAAAAACCAACCAAAAAACCCACGACATTTTGTATTTCTGAAAAGAACTTGTGATTCTAAGCAAGCATTTAGCTTTTTGACAACCGCTGCTAGGTAGCAACAGCAGATTTTCTAATTTCCCATGCTGCAAAGCAAAGAGGCTTTTTTGGACATCTGTTATTTCTTTAACTCAACTTGCAAAAATAATTCCTTGAAGAAGTATTAAATCAGGACACTTTGGTTTTCTTTACTCAGTATTACTACCATCATGGCTTTCACTACAGTTCCAAGAACTGTTTGGTGAAGTCTTTCAGCATTAGCAATTAAGTGACACACACATAAAAAAAAAAAAAGGTGGTTTAATATGTACAGCAGTAGTGAAACAGGCAGTATTTTTCCTCTTTCCAATTCATTTAGCTGAACCAAAAAAAAAAAAAAACCAAACCAAAACCCACACAAACAAACAATTTACCGGACTTCACTAAGAAACAGAAAATGATTGCTCTCTGCAATCCCAGCTCAGAAACAGTTTACCTGCTTTCTACATTAATCAGAAATTTTAAGCTGCTTTAGAAATGAAGGGCTGGGTAAGATGTTTTGGATATACCTCAAACATAGTAGTTTTTAGCATGCTTACGCTCCCTTCTTTAAAGAATGGGAGATTTTTATGCCATATCAGGAAAACAGAAAAAAGATGACTCTTTCAGGACTCCATTAGATCATCTTCAACTAGTGATTTTTCCAGTTCACAATGATGATATTTTTAATATTATTTATTAAACCAGTTCTTAATCTAATCAGAAGCATGTTTTCCCGATATACATATGCCCTAGGTTTGGTAGTAGCAGTCATTTTTCTCTTTCTTAGTAGCTGGTGCAGTGCTGTGTTTTTGCCTTTCAGCCTGGGAACAGCGCTGATAACACCGATGTGTTTAGTTCTTGCTAAGTAATGTTTAGTCTGACCAAGGACTTTCTGAGTCTCATGCTCTGCCAGGGAGGAGGGGAAGCTGGGAGGA
>JANHGB010051971.1:0-12232 GCA_026283785.1 Coracopsis vasa | reverse complement strand
TCAATCAAAACACTATTTCAGAAATCACCTAGGGTATGGTGCAGTCCAGGTGGAGAGATAGCCTAAAAAGAATTCACTTTGCTCCAGTTACAGATGCAGCTAAATTATAGCACCAAACCAATGCTTGGGACCACAGTGTTGTTAACAAGCTGTTGAAGGAGCGCACATATAACACGCACATGAAGATTAGGTCTGTGTCCCAAGCTGGAGACAAGGAAGTCTGGGTCAGATCTTGTGCAGGTGTGGCATTGTCTCTCCTGTAGTGCCACTTGATGAGTGTTTTGCTGCCTTGCTTCACGCTACCAAAGGTAAAAGGAAGTATTTTTGTCAGCAGTGAAAGGTGTTTGCTAGACTTCAGGCTTTTGTATGCATTATGTAACTTTTTCCATCTAAAAGAAACAAAATATCACCTGTGTGCTACCACTAAGGTCAGCAGGAAGGGGAGTTAGTGTTTACAGATGAGGAAGATGCTAGAGTTCAGTCTCTGAGAAAGATAAAGCAAAAACCCGGCTGAATGCACCATTGCTTTTTCTATCTTACGGTTTTCACTCCTGGAAAATTTAAAAAAAAATCCCAACAAAAAAAAAAAACAAACAAAACCAAACAAAACAAACAAAACAAAAGCCAAATAAAAAAAAAATCCCAAAACCCATAGGCGCAGCTGAGCGATGTTCACCCACATCCAAAATGCCTGAGTCTTGTACAGCAATCAACTTTTACCAGGTATGAATTTCATTCTGGTGTTGCATGACTGGCAGCAAAAACACACACATAAGAAGAGTTTACAATTCTGTAGCACAACAGCTGGCAGTAATGTATGGTCAAGCATGTGATGAGGTGCTGATTCAGGAATATGAATGCTGAGGAAGAGAATCCAGAGATGGCATCACTGCTGCTGTGTATTTTTACTCCAGAGTTAGAGGTGGGAAGTTATTTATTAAGTGTCTTTGCATATAGATTTTAATGGTGCAAACTTATCCGTAGTGGGAGCCATGCTGGGATTATTGCTGCTGTTCTTATTCACGCTATCTGACATTACTTTCCTGTGGAAGGAAGCTTTAGGGCACATTTAAACATCCATGTTTAAGTACTACGGTAACCTGAGGGTTCTGCTTGTCAGTGGGTAACAGGCAGCTTTCTAAACTGAGATGATGCTATACGGCCATGGGCCATGCTGTGTATGGGGAATCTGAGCAGCACAGATGCAACAGAGGAACAGACTGAGACTGTGTGCCTGGGAAATGCTGGTGTTTGGATACTCTGCACAATTTTAACAGCTGCCTCATCTAAAGTTCTTTCCAATTACTGGTCCACAAGACATGTATTTCATTCGTTATGCTCCATGCTTGGTGTTCACTAAATAAAACATGTTAAAGCAAATGCATGATGGACTGGGAATGTGAATCCCTTTGTTCTATTTGCACTTACAGAAATGTCTGTCTACATAAAATTGATGGATTCATCCCAATGTCATGTTAGCATTAAGAGGGGCAAGGCTGGTGCTTTGGGTGTAATAACAATAATATTACAAATAAGTAAGAACAATTACAGATAAATAACTTGCAGAAATTATATATATATTTTAATACCCAAAGGGGATGACTGCCCACTCCTAATAGCTGAAATTATTTACATATCAGACAGCTTTAAAGTAGTGATTGTGTTTTGCCTTGTCACACCTGCCATTTGGAGACTGCATGTTGTAGGTATCCTGCATGTGAGATCAAATACAAGCCTCAGGGGCTTGTGGCAGGATTTTACTTAAGCTCCAGGATGAGTGTAATCCCTTAGGATTCTGCAGAACCCACCAACTCTTGCTTCCATGCTATCACAGCAATCAGCAGATGGCCAATTAAATATTTCTGGGATGGACTGTTTGCTTGTTTTTCCTTCCTACCTTGTTTATAACATTTGGCTCTACTTTACATTCAAAGTCTCAGAGACCACCTGTTTAATGATCATGGAGCTACCTCCAGCTCCAGGGTTTGTATTTCTCCACTCTAGAGAAAGTTATCTAGACCTGAATACCTCTTGGAATCCCTTTTTCTCTGTATATCTAAGTCAACCAAATGCTACTGCTGAGGGTGCAAGGTAGTTTTCAAGCATTCTTTGGACACCAGTCTGTTCCAGTTCCCCTGCAAGAATGTCTCTTTCCACAGGAATTTCCCAGCAGGTGCCTTTTGCCAGGCACTGGCTAGCCACCAGTCAGAACTGCAGATTGCTAGTATGAGCAAAGTCCCCCAAACTGCTGTTGTTCAAATCAGAAATTATATAGTACAGTACCTAATACTTTGGGTCACAACTCTAAACACTAGTCTAACACTTGTAACTAACGTTATTAAAAAGAAATCTTTAAGATTAGGCATGCTCTTAAATGAAACCTGGAATTTCTTGTGATGATGATTTATCTTTTCAGCTGCCTTAATCAGAGACATGTGTCAACAAGCAAGAAAATCAGGTTGCCACTTAAAACAATAAAAGCTGCTTTACAGGTTTATCTTCTTGCTTTTTTTGCTTGGAGGTGAAATTGTTGAAAATGATCTGAATGTTGCTTAATGGCTTTAGAAGCTAAATTCTATTCATTTTATTCATAGCTGGTTGTAACAGTCCCATGGCCTCTAAACAGAAACGTATTTACACAACGCAACCAAATGTTTAAGTTCTAATCTGTAGATAAATGAGTGCTCAGTCAAAATTGAATAACAGCAAATTTTCTCCTGTTGTGGAATATTGGGAACTGATGAGCTAATAAGGCAGGATCCTTTCAACTCAGAGTGCCAGCTGATTGCAGTGTTAATGTAATAAAATCCAGTAGTGCTTAAAAATTAAAGTGGAAGCCTCTCTAGGACAAGTCGTGTTTAAAATACAGGTGGGTTTTTTAGCCTCAAAAGTTTCTGTTTGGCTAGTGATTAGCCATTCCCTTTGATTATTGCTACAAGGTGATTGGTCTGGGTGGCAAGGCTGCTTGAGACCTTCTAAGGTGGAGAGTTTTGGGCTATTGCTTATGCTTAAAACTGGCCCTGACTTAATGCAAGTGGAATACTTCAGAAAAGGTGTCTGTCACAGTAACAGTGGATTCATGTATATCTTTCCCTGAGCAGCTGGCTTAAGATGGCTTTCTTTCCTTTCCCTACTATGTTTTTCCTTTATAAATTATGCATCTAGAATTGCATTATCCTGAGACATCCCTCATGTTTGCTGCATTTCCAAGACAGTCCTGCTAATGGAGAAAGTCTCTGAGTAGATTAAATGCAGTGGAATTGTTAGTGGTGAGGACAAAGACTGTAATTTGACTGTTTGTCTTTTACTTATCTCAACCTCTATCATTCATTTGGAGACCACGCAGCCTCTGCATTAAGATGGCTTGCATTCTTGCTGGTAGTCCAGGGAATTGCATTGCAGGTGTGCCTGAGTACCTGGAAATGGGGTTATACCATGTGTTGTGAACTGGAAGAACCGAAGAGGCACGGTTCTTCAGTTGGCTGCTAGGACTTGGTCACTGAGCTGACCAGAAATGAAATCCCCAGGGTGGAGAAAGTGTAACAAGGTCTTTGGTATAAATCAAAAGGTCTGCTCCTTATTTTAATTACTTCTGTCCTGGTTTTGACAACTTCATACTTCATTCATGTATCCCTCCAAGACAGCAATACCTAGTAAGCGATAGTGGTGAGTCTGCAGCCTGGTAGACTGGTCTAATATCAGAAAAATCAGCCTAGGGAATTTTTTTCCTGTGTTTTGCTGTTCTTTATACCAGCTCTGTACTGAGATATACAAGTGTATGTGCTGCTGTGGGCAGAAAGCTCAATTAGCCTCTCTTCCCTCAAAACCACTGCAGCACCCCTCTGATAACCTCTCATAGTCTTAAACAGCCACAGCAAGCACTCCAGTCTCACAGTTTCTCCATGTGGCTTAACACGTATTTACCCAAGAAAGGTGTGAGTTTAACTAGCACAGGTATAACCCCATTATAAATACCATAATCCTAGATAATATAAGAGGACCCTTATTGTTTTCTTTTCAATTGTATAGGAAAGGGCTTAACGTCCTTGTTGAAAAATGTTGCTTTTTTTGCAGAATGTATAAATGGAGACACTTGGTTCCCAGCGAGTCACAGTTTGCCAGCTGTGCCATTTTTATTAAAGGCTTTGCAACATTTACAAGTCTTTAAGGTCTCTCTTGAGTTCTTCATTAAAATAAATTATCTGAAAGGAGTCATCTTCCATTCATAATAGGATAGAAAACAGTGGTGACCCTTCTCCCCAGCCTTCAAAGTAAAGCTGCTCACAGCAAAGTCACTGTGAGGTGTAAAACAGAAGCAATTTTCTCCCAAAAAGTACTGTTGGCAGCCTCCCTGTCCAGAACATGTAGTCCAGGAGATATGGGGAAGATTCAACTGTAGGAAATGCACTGCTTTGCGAGGAGGGAAAAAAAGATACACTGGGGAAGGTACTGATGGTTGAAGGACACAGAAGAAGAGAGGCTGCTGGAAAGTAAAGGCTGGGTGGGTAATCAGGCAAGTACAGAAATTTTTCTACATAAAAATCCACTAACAAAAACAACCCTCTCTCCTTTTCATAGAATAGTTTGGGTTGGAAGTGACCTTCAAGGGTTATCTAGTCCAACCCCTCTGCAAAGAGCAGGGACATCGTCAGCTAGATCAGGTTGCCCAGAACCACATGCAGCCTGGCCTTGAATGTCTCCAGGAATGGGACATCTATTACCTCTCTGAGCAACCTGTTCCAGTATTTTACCACTCTTGTAAAAATTTTTTTTCCTGATGTCCAGCCTGACTCTCCCCTCTTCTAGTTTAAAATCATTACCCCTTGTCCTATTGCATCAAGCCCTGTTAAAAAGTCTCTCCCTGGTTTCTTAATACACTGCAGTTGTTGCCAGAAAAGAAGTTATGCTCATGGAGGTGTTCAGAGTTGAAGAATGAGGAACAGATGAGAGGAGGTCTGGACAGGAAACTGAGGGATGGAAGGAGAAACACTGGGAAAGGAGTCAGCACAAGAATGAAAGAGAAGGGACAAAAACAGCAGTTCCCTTATCAACAGCATTGGATGAGCACTTGGAGTGTCAGTTCAGTTAGACTCTCTGATGAGCTTGCAATTGTTGCCTTCCCAAAGAAGAAAGGGAAAAAAAAAAAATCTGCCTTGCAGCATTCCCAGATGGAGAGGTGTAAGCTAGGCTGGCAGGATCCTCCATTTGCTATGCTATGTGGGAGTGTTGAACTGGAAGTACCAGTGACCTAAAGGAAGAAACATGGAGAAATACAACCCGTCAAGGTGAGTGCACTTAACAGTGCATCCACCAGACAAAAATTTTACACATTAGTAACCAAAGTAAAGCTATGACAAGACAAAACAGGGATGCTTTTTACTGGTTATTTGTCTTCCCTTCAGAAAATACCCACATACCACCAGAATATACTGTACAACCTCCAGAGGAGGTAAACTACTGAATATTCTAATATACTTGGCCTATATCAGTGTCCCATCATTATTTTAAACACAGGCTGCAAGTTTTCTAGTGCTAGCATTTGTTGCTTTGAGGGACAGAAAATTTCTGTTACCCAAAACTCACTATGAACACAAGACTGGAGGGACATGACATGTCCAAGCATCTCTGCTCCTGGCATTTTAGGTAACAGAAGTGTAGAACAAAATGATACATCAGAAGGTTTTCCAGCAGGACTAAATCTGCTGTATTCCCTTTTCCTGTGAGCTGACCTGGCCAGCATGCATGTCCTTAAACTCAATCCCCCAAAAAGAGGAGTCCCCCTGTGAAGCCTCATACAGTTGCTTATCATTCTCTCTATATTTTCTCTAAGTAGATGTTTTTAGCCTGAATTTAAAGATTATTTAAAATACCGAAAAGCAATTTTAATAAAAAGCAGTGGAAGGCAAAACCCATTTCCTAGTTAATACTTGCTCAGCCATTCTCCTATCTGCGTGGAGACAGGAATAATTCATGCATAAAGGTACTACCTGAAAGAAAAATCTTTCCTAGACTTGTAAATTCTATTAAATACTCATTTAATATGTAATGTATCTTATTTCTTTGTAATGAGCTAAAAAGTAAACCAACTTATGTTATTTGAGATTACTTTTTTCTCCCTCCTTTCATACTTTGTCTTATTCCCAAACATTGCAGAATAATAAAAACTATCAGAAGCAAAGTTTTTACAGAGCAGTTCTTTTAATCTCTTCTTTATTCCAGAGCATATGATTCTGCCATTCACATTTAATGACACTGGCCCAAAGCCATTTCTTTTACAAGTGTATCTCCCTGAATTCCACGTGAAACCCTGTGCCTTTGTCAGCTAATGTGGTTTTAATTCCTATTGCAGAATGAATAGCACAACACACTCATAATCAGAACACAGGAATTGAGAATGCCCAACTAATACAGGTTCAGTAATTGCAAGCAGCAGTTGTTAGACCTAAAGACTGTTTTCTTCTGGTCCTGGGAAGTAAAGGTTGGTTGGTGATGGCAGCGATGCATTATTTCTGTTTGAACTTTATGTAATAATTACATGTGTTATAAACCTGAAATGATGGTCACTGCATCATTTGTTAGTTGCAGGTCTTCCTTTCCACTGCAGCTGTAATCCAGACTTCTTTATTATTACAGGTCATATTCACAAAATCACTGGAAGCTGAAGATGGATATTAAGCATGTGAAGGACTACATCTACTGGCTGTACTATCAGTACCTGTTGATAACCTGCAGCTATGTGCTGGAGCCCTGGGAGCGGTCCATGTTTCACACCATCACCGTGACTGTTTTTGCTATGGTGGTGTACACAGCTTACGTCTTCGTGCCTATCCACATCCGCTTGGCTTTTGAGTTCTTCTCCCAGCTATTTGGAGGCCAGCCTGAAAGCACAGTTTCCATTGTGAACTGAACTTGCCTGAGTAGTGATTAGCAGCTCTTGCAACTTGTGAAATGCAGTGTCTTCTTCAATTTTGTGTATTCTGAAGCAGTTTTGCAGTGATGAAAATATTTTCTCTTATAAAACATCGCTTGCTTAATTAATATAGCTGAAAATCAGAATACTGCACTACCAGCTGCACAGTCCCCATTAAAAGAAACATAGGCCAGATTTTGCTATGTGATAATTAAACACATTACCTGGAATGCCACGTTTACTTAATATTCAACCAGCTCCCACTTTCAGCACCCTGATTTGATGACACTGGCATGTATTAAACAGCAAAGACTGTTTATGATGGCTGTGAGGAACGGTACTACGCTCATTATGTGCACAAAAGTTCTGCCAACAGAGTGCAGCCACAAAACATTCCACATCTTCTTTGATCCAGGTTAAAGAATACAAGGAGATCAGTATAATACAGCATGAATTCAGTACTCATACCTGGCTGGTTATTGACTTCTGTTTCTAACGGATGGGGGAAGAAATCAGAAGAGAGAAAGTAATAAAAGTATGAACTTGAATCCAATTTTTTGCATCTAAGTTGCTGCACTGAATGGGGCTTTGAGCAACCTGGTCTAGTGAGTGGAAGGTGTCCCTGCCCATGGCAGGGGGGTTGGAACTACATGATCTTTAAGGTCCCTTCCAACCCAAACCATTCTGGGATTCTATAAGATAGATAGTAAAATAAACATACTATAGGTAATCTTGCAGTTTACTGAAATTGACAGAAAGAAACAGAACTGGCCCTGATTCAGTAAACTCCTGCCTTCTTTGATAAAAAGCTGAGACATCTTTTCTTTCTGCTCCCATTCACCAAGGCAAGCAAAGTTCATGTTTATGCCAGAGGAAGGCAATCCAGAAAACAGAGTGGAAGTAATATTTTAATAACTGCAGGGAAGCCTGAGTGCTTAAAGAGTTCTCCTTTATAAAGAAGAGATCAGATTTCATATAATTGCCTGTGGGGAGTTTCTTGAACAATGGAAGGTTTATTTGGTTTTTCACTCTACACTTACTCAAATGTGAATGCCAAATCACAAGTTATAGCTACACAGTGCATGTATCTAACAGCTGATGCTACTGTTATTAGAAGTGAGCGGTGAAAAATGTAAATAGCTTTCAAATAATGTGTGCACAGTTACAGGATTAAAACATTCCTCTTAACTTCTTCATCAAGCTGCAGTGGGGTCCTGCATGCTTCAAAGAACCCAGTTTGTTTGGAAACTAAGACATGTTTTGAAGGTTGAACAGATCTGAACATGTGTATGCAGTTTTTTCAGAAAAAAATAAAATTTTATTCTTCAGAAACAACGTTTCCATGCAAGTCTCAGTTCCTCCTGTATTTTCTATTTGTTCATAAATACCCTTTGGTACTTCTGTGAATGTATGTGGGCCAGGCTGACACCATGGTAGACAGACTATTTTGTTGCCAATGTTTTAGGGCAAGGTTTCTGAGCCCCTTAAATGATCCGTGTGTGGACTGCCATGTTCATCCTCATTAGTGCTCCAGCCCAAGACTTGTCCTCTCTCTGGTGGTGGGGGAGGAAAAAAAATAAAGGTCCTGAAGGCAACTCTTGGGGATGCACAGGTCTCCTGCTTGCAAGAGACCACATTCATCATAAATACTTGCCACCTGTGTTCAGGTTCCAGCTCACACCTGAGCCATCTGTTCATATTGCCAATACAAACAGATCACGACTGTGCCTGAATTCTCTTGCAGACAGCAACTGATGTGCTTCAAATTAAGCACCAAATACCTGTGTGTGCTGGTGGCAAAAGAACTGAGTGATTTAGGCCCAAATGGAAGCCAAAGACTTAGTTGTCCTATCAGTTTAATCACAGTTGTTAACTTGCAAATATGAGGTACAAAGCTGTAATCACACTTACAGTAATAAAAGAGCATTGGAAGAGATGAAATATGTCAAGTATCTGTGAAAATTTCTACGAAAGCAATCTATAAAATAGACTAAAAGTAACAACCCAGATGTTGGAGGTGAAAACATGAAAATATTTACCTAGCAAGTTGGTGCTTGAACCAAAAATACTCCCCAGTATCCTATCCTCAAAAGAGTCTACTTTTAAGTAGATAACATGATAATGTAAATGCCATGGCATCTTCTCATCAATCCTGTTTCCAGTAACATCTTATTTTTTAGTTTATAAAAAAGGTTATTTGTTCACAATAGCATCAAACACAACTGACCTGGTTTTAGGAGTACAAGGAAAACCACTTTCTTATAGGTATGCAAAGGCTGGGTCTCGTATCTCAAGGAGCACACACCCCAATGTAATGTTGCTATTTAAACATTTAACTTAAAGCAAACAGAAGCAAACAGCTTTGCTCAGGAAGAGGGAATTTCCACTGACCTCTCATGGTGGGATTCCTGTAAAGCACTTCTCTTCCTTATTATTCCTGTTATCTTTGTTTAGCTTTGCAGGAGGTGCTCGGAAGATGGAGGAAAACAGCTACAGTTTTTTGGGAGGGTCCCTGCAGCATTACTTAAGTGAAAACACTTTTCTTGTGTGCATTCTTCAGCTTCTTTACTAAATTTTAAAGTTTTGGGGCAAAAGGAAGGAAAGAGACAGCTGAAAATAACCTCTCTCTGCCAAAAAGATTATTGAGATTTTTCCAAGCCTTTTCACTTCTCCTTTCTACTGGAAAAGCTGAAATAACTCTAGCTACTTGATATTCAAAATTAGTAGGTTCCAGCAAGAGATTTCAAAGCATTTTTGGCACGCAGTAGTGAACAGAAACATTTTTTCCCAGGCTGAAAGAGAGAGGAGGTGGGATACCACTTTCTAGGCTTGAGACCACACCACCGCTTAGGAAACTCTGCTCCAAATTTGAAATCCTTTTTCCTGTTGATGAAGCTATTCATACATGATGGAAAAAGGTTTCCATCAGATTACACCTGCAAACTAATGTGGAAGCACCACTTGCTGTAATAGCAACAAGCTGCAGGAAGAAGGTCACATTTCGAAGAGCTGCCAGCAACACCAGCAGAAGGCTCAGTATGTACAGCATATGGGCAACAACTCCGTTGCGAAAAGTATAGTGTTGGGCTCTTTATAAAACACCTTGGCAGAGCACTCTTTTCTCCTGCTTCATTATTATTCCATGTTAATTGTAGTTAACTGTTCCACCATTACCCTATGCTAATTGTAGTTCAGGCTGAGCACAGCAGCTGGAAGTTTTTACACCCAAAAAACCAAATGAAAGGACTATGTTAAGAGTAAACAGAACCAATAATCCAAGAGTGATAAATGAAACAAAAGCAGAAAGGGAGATGAACCAGTTCCCACCGTATTCACCCTGAAAGTACAAATGCACCATTAAATTAAGTGCTGGGAAATTTTTGGGCTCATCTGGTCAGCACCATACCTCCCTTGTTTAAAATTAATTTTCTTAATTTCATTTAATCAAAGCTAGTGTTTATCCTGTTGTAATGGTTTTCTGGCCAGTTTCATGGATCACCTCCCAAATCCATTACTGAGGGTGACAACACATGCACATGTACAGACCATGAACCTCCATAAGCTTCTTCCTGAAGCCCCTCCAGGAAGCCTTTACCCAAGACTATTAAAAATACTTTCGCAGGGACCTCTTCCTTAGCAGTGGTCTTGCACAGGAAACTGAGGGATCAGGATCACCTCCAGTGACTGTACATCTAGCAGGCTTATTTCTAAGTTATTTTGGTGCACTCCTTTTATCACATGAACTAAAACACAGAGCTTGAAATAGGATAGCTGCAGTTTACAACTTGAAGGGTTGTCACTGGGACAGAGACACCTTTGATGAGCAGCTGCCAGCTAAACACAGCTTACACGAGCACTGACTGAATGTAGCACTAACTTATTTGAAGTGTGATATCCCCAGTTCTCTTCATACCCCCACAGAGCCTTACCATGGCTCCTGCCTGACTGCTTACTCAATAGAAGAAAGAGAAAGCTCTATTTCCATTCTTTCTCTTGGTCTTTCCAGAGAAGACTAGCAAAATAGTACAAGGCGGTTGTTGGGGGGCACTGTCATTGCCTATCCTTCCTACACATCTTCAAAGCATCTGAGTTCAAACCAGTCACCTGTAGAGACAGGCCATCATCTGGGTGTCTGATTTCATCTACATGGAATTCCCTGAAAAATGAGACCCCCTCTTTATGAAGTTTTGAAATCTTAAGGATGTTCAAGCACTTTTGCACTTTTTTTTCTTTCTGAAATTTTATTATTGCTGTTATTTAGCTATAGTTTAACATTCTGGCTTTGAATGCAAATTCAGTGAAAAAAAGTTATGTCTTTTTTTTCACTTACAATGATTCATACAGTTACGGTTAAAGGCAAGAAGTCCCCAGAGGTTTTTTCAAGTGAAAAATGTCATGAACATTTTTTAAATAATCATTTTTTATAAAGGCCCTGTTTTAGATAAACCATCCAAAACAGTAAACAGGTATTATCAATCAATAGTATGCAAAAACTACAGCATGTGAGAAACATGCCTCCACAGAAATACCTCTTTGAAACTTGCCTATAAATGAAAATGGTATATAAGGGAAATCACTCTGATCCCCATGGTAGAGTACAGATGTTGTTCTGATCTTGTACACACAAAATTAGGCCTGCCCAGCACACACACAGCATGTACCAAGAAGGGCTGTGAATATCCTACATTATGCCTGTCTCCCTTCACCTCTTACCATGGCAACATTCCATTTCTAGAGCTTAATTTCCGTAATTATTTGGAAGCTAAGGAAAAAAGGAAAAAAAAAAAAAGCCATCATAAAGGTACATCTGGGTGTAGTATCAGCCAGCAGAACTATACAAACTGCAAATCACACTTGCACAGCATCAGAATGCGTGTGCTGAAATTGGGCTGATTCTTGCAGATGGATTACTGCACCCTCGGGTGAAGATGCAGGCAAGAGGCAGTGTGCCAAGCCGAGCATTTTAAAACTAAAGGAGAAAAGGCTAATGTTCAAATTAAATATTACTGAACTCATAATAACTTTCTTATAATCATACAAAATCATCAACATCCAGGGGTGGCCATGAAAGAAAATCATGAGGAGAGAGGAGGGGTAGCCATGAGAGAAGATTGTGAGAGGAGAGGAGGGGCAGCCATGAGGAGTGAGGGGAGATCATGAGGGGAGAAAAGCAGCGGCCTTGACAGGAGATCATGAGGGGTGAGGGTAGATGGAATCATAGAATCATAGAATAGTTAGGGCTGGGAAGGACCTTAAGATCATCTAGTTCCAGCCCCCCTGCCATGAGCAGGGACACCTCACACTAAACCATGTCACCCAAGG
>JANHGB010051969.1:17431-36439 GCA_026283785.1 Coracopsis vasa | reverse complement strand
TTAACCATAAAAAACAAATGCAATAGGAGGTATTGCGGGGTATTGGTGAACCCAAACAAAGGACATAAACGTTCCCCCTTCCCCCCCCCCCCACCTCTCCAGTGAAAAGTAGAACACACTTTAGCTCTACATTGGGCATAAGTGCTATATCAGAGCTTTCTGAGTTTGAAAATAAATGTGCTTAAATCAATAATGATAATAATAACTCAAGTGCAGTGTTATTCGATGATGCTATCTAGCTCTGAAAGAGTAAGGCCACGCATTCTTATGTAAGCAAAAATGAATGGCTGGTTGTGCGGATACAGCTACAGGTACCTGACACATTATCACAGAAACATAATATGAACAAACTCATTCAAGAGTTACATTCAGAAGTTAAGTTTGCACATTTGTAATGTGCGATGTTTATGTGCATGTGCCTAGTCTGGAAAAGCTGATCCACAATGGCCAGTTTAGAAAAGAAAATGCAAAATATGACCTTGAGCACATGGAAATATCCCATTTTTAATGTTTGGGGATGTTCCTATGTAAAGAAGAAGGGGAAAAAAAGGACTAAGAGTGAGCTAACAGCTGACATTACCTACAGGTTGAAATTATTAAACCGACAAAGGAATGGGTAGTTAATGCAAAGGTCGGAATAATGTTATTGAATGTAATTAATCTCCCCATGTCTTGATAGAGAGAGGGCAGGGGCCCTAAATCAATGTTATGTTTGAGGTGTGATGTAACACAAAGGTACAAAAAGTTAAGGATGGAATGTCAGCCTTAACTTTAAACATCCTTTTATTTGTTGGACTGTATAACATAACACTAACCTTACTTAAACATTGTATTTGGTGTGTTACAGAAAACCGCGGCATGTAAAAGAAGGTAACCGAGTAGCATTCAATCAGCCACACAAACAAAGACGACTTTCTTGAGTCTTTGAAAGGGCTTTTGGACATGGCTTTGTTAAACGCCAGTAGCAAGGACTCAAGATTGGTCTACCTGGATTAATTAATTCCCAGTGCCCAGACCCCTCTGCTGCCAGCCCGATTAGATTTTGGATAAACAACAAACTTCCCTCTGCTTTCCTCAGTTGTGGCTTGAAAACCCCACGAATTCCTCAGCCTGTGGAAACTGCTTGTAATGATGTTTAATAAAGTTCCCTTTTAACACAAGCCAGAAAGAAGAAAAGGACGGGTCCCAGCAGCCCTTTTCGCAGTATTATTTGCATATTGGGATAGGCTACTTAATAGTCTCATTAGCACCATCTGTTGGGAACCCGTTAATAATGCAACCCAAAAGGTAATTCTTTGAGATGCGAGAAATCACAAGGACAGGCCAATAACACGGACAGGGTTTATTTTCAGGCCAGTTTAGGACTCTGAGAGCACTGGTCTGACTGTAGTGTGGCCTTCCAGCTCCATCACTAGTTGCAACTAAGAAAGCTAGGAGCACTTCGCTGGTTCTGCACTAACCAAGGACCACAAAGCTGCCACAGGACTTTGAACCACCAAATATATCGCAAGCTGAAAACTGCTCATTTCCTTGCAGGAACTGCCCAGCACTTCATGGCACGTTTTTTGGATGAATACTCCTAGAATGGGAACGTGTTAAAAGAGGCCACCCAAACCTCATGACATGAAGCAGTTTTCCAAACCTGGTGGCTCACCACAGCAGATGTATGAGTCTCTTCCAGAGCTGTTGACTCTCACACACATGGAGCAGGTGCTGGCATGTGGTTTAACAAACTGGAGGAGTGAAAGAGCTGGGAATTTTTCCTCCAGTAAAACCAAAGCACCTCTTACAATAACAGTGAAGTATATAAGCTGGGAGACCTCTGAAAAGGTTGATATTGCCAAATTATTATTGGAGCCCAAATCAAATGTCACTGCTAGGTTTGTTTTTACAGTTGGCCAACCTCAGGATAAGGATTTAAATACCAAAGGCAAAGCTGGCTCCTCAGCCCGATGTAAACTGGACTTTACCCGCAGACAGCCAAGGGAGTGGTGAGTGCCCTCAGCAGAGCACACACACGTCTGAAACCACAGCACCCTGCTTTGCTAACAGAGACGGTGGAGCTGGGGCTGTTTTGCTCTTCATCCTTCCTCTTTCAGCTCTCTTTGAGCCCTATATCATATCCAATTCCTTATCCTTCAGTGTTAAGTTACATGGGACAATCACTGACAGTATTTCACATTCATTCTTTCAATACACGTGGTTATATTATTAAATGGAAATTAATACAAATTAATATGAACCAGATTAATTTCTTCTTTTCATTCCAGATTCTTTCCTTTCTAGCAAGCCCTGTTCTCTCCCCTCAAACGTCCTGGATTCCTATTATTTTTAGATATTGTGCTACTAGGTACATTTGGAATCCAAACCTACCCCTGGAGTATTGATTTTTCTGGATCACTTTCATTTTCCACTAAATAATATACCAGCTCCCTTTCTGCTTGCACAACCTGCCTGATCTAAGGTGTGTCAAGAGTGGAAGCCTGAACTTCTGCTTCCAGTGCTGGATTGAAATCACACATATTATTGCCTATTAAAAAAATGTTAAGGTTTTTTTTCTTCTTTCTTTTATTTTTTTTTTTTGGCAAAATGTTTAGTGGTTTCTAAATTAATCTGAGCATGATGTTCAGTTCCAGGGCCCATTGTTGACTTCTTTCCCAGCCTCTCTTTTTCTGGAATTCTCCTTTTTAGGCGAGAACAGCTGTGCTCTTATATCTCTGCAATGTGGCCTTGTTACAAAGGTGAATACTTTTGCATTTGTTCCATCACTTTCTGTTTAATTCAAAACTAATTGCTGATACATTTTTGTAGGGCTTCTGAGGCTTAGAAATTATGGGATGAGGTTAGCACAGTAGTTCTGTTTTGTTCATAAAAGAATGTAGAATGGATTTGCTTAAAAAGTTATCTAAATTACTCTCAGAAGGTTCAGTACAGGCTATTTGAGGCCTCCAACCTTTAATAGGATTCATTTGCATTATGGCGAGGACTAAATGGTTCTATCTAGACTGATGCCCCTCTCTTTGTATCCCTGTGCAAAGACAGAAAAAGGTACTCTGTGCCAAACAGCTTTTTCATGCTGAATATATGACAGAGGTAGAAGAGACTGAGACACAGAGGGGTGAAATGGCTGGTGCAGCAAATTAATGGAAGATGTACTGCTTTCTGGTTTATGATGTTGTCTCTGGATTAGCTTGTACTGGGGAATTTTATATGCACAGTGCTACCTTTGTCCATGCTTTCTGGGAGGAGGAAACAAGAAGGTGCCACAATCCTTTGCATGTTCTGCAATGATGTGGCCCTTCTTAGAGAAAGCTCTCTTGGTTGTCCATAGAGTGCAAGCAAATCCAAAGATTCCTAGTTTTATTGCCAAACAACAACGTGGTGTGGCCCACAGTCGTCATTTCTTCGTATTCAAAGAAATGTGAAACAAAACAGACTTGCATGAGGACTATATGCGTGTGTCAATACAAGTCCTTTCACTGAGTGCAAAACCTGAAAACACATGGAAAAATTCATTTCAGGTTGAAACAATGGGAAAATGTTATTCAGAATAATCTGAGTCATTGATCAAAAGCATTTTGGGAAGGGAAAGGTGAAAGAAGGAGAGATGGGAAAAGACTTCTACAAACTTTTGTCAACTTTTTTCTCTCTCTTTCTGCCCATACATACATATGCATGTCTTCCTCTTATAAGCATGGGAAAATGAACAGATATTCAAATATTTCAAATCTAGATATACAAAACTACTTTAACATTTTTAATTCCCTCTTTCCCATTTTTCTTAGCTAAAAATAATTCATGAAAAATGCCCTGAACTTGCTTTTAGCATTAGTGTCTCTGGACATTAATTAGACACGCAGCTATTACCCACTGAAAAATCATTGCCTCACTTGATATACATTGTCAAATTCCAACTCAACTTCCACAGAAGAGGAATTTTTGCTCTCCTCATGGAACTAAACATATTTTTTTTACATTTAGTGTGGTTTACTGCTTAATAACGTGTTTATAAGAGCTCCCCTACCTGTCTCTTTCTGGAATTATAAAACACATGTACCCACCTGCAGTCTGCAATGCTAATATTTACAAGCTTATATAGGAATTGCAATATTTTCCCTACAAGTTTGTTCTGTATTTTTCATTTCCAGCTGCTAATAGCTCATAGAAAGTAGAAGATCTAGAGGTAAAGGTGTGACTCAATCACATACTATAAAACTCTGAATGTCCCCACTGTACTTTAATGTAAAGGAAATTCACTTTTTCCTAGGCAGTATCATTTATTATATCTGCATATGCTCTAGTGCTCCAGTGACTCTGTTTAGGTGACACAGCAGAGTTAATGACACTGGTAAATGGTATTGAAGGCAAATGCTGCATGTTACTTATTAATGTAATACAGCCCTACTGCAAAAGTTGAATGTGTTTGAATAATTTGGTTTCTGCTCTTTTCTTTTTTCTTGGATTTTGGAATTGCATCCATTCAAACCAATTATTGGAGATTAAATGAGCAAAGCAAAAGTATTTGAATACAAAAATAGTGAAGAGTGATTAATAGGCTGATCTTTTCCCAGAAATGAAAGTTGATACGATGGATTTCCCCATAGGAAGTTGTAAAATTTCATCCAGTACTAAAATGGACCACTCATTAGTATAGGGATCTATCTATTCTGCCAATATGAGACAGACTAGCAGTCCTACTTCATATTTCCAGCATACTTAAATCAATGAACTTCTGAAATTTTCATTCAAATTTCAGAAAGGTGTAAGTAACCCTGAAAAATTCCTCACAATGGCAGTTGCCAAAGGAACCACTTTAGGAAACTGGATTTGTCCTACATAATTTAGCAGTCATTACTTTCCCTGGGATGTTTGTTAGGCAGGAAGCCAGGACAGGCTCTTTCATGTCCTAAGTCTAACTGGTAGCTGTAACCACTGCTCTTGTCCTGGTGAGTCCATCCATGACAGACTTCAAAAATCTCCATTTCATTCTGACACAGAATAAGAACTTCTTTTTTAATCATGAATGTAATTGCCTGAAAGGAAGATTGTCTCCATTACTGCTCTGTTTGGGAAATATTATCCTGAATAGAATGAGTAGAAGTTAGCCCAGTACTGTGAAAGAAAGCCTGCTGGAACTGTGGAATTTAAGGGCACAAAATTGTCAGAAGAACCATTGCTAGACATTTAGGCAAAGCATTTAAACACTTCAACTTAAGCATATTCTTCACATTCCTAGAATTAACATGTTCCATGAACATCAGAGGAATATCATTGAAAGGACTTTCTCATTAAAAAAACCCTTCTAATTCCCATTATACATTTAAGAGTGTATGTGTGTTTTAAATGCATGCGTATATATACATATATATATATATAAAGACAAACAGCAGCCGATAAAACAGCTACTGCAAGATAGAATGAACCTGTTGTGTTATATATATAAAAAAAGAAGAAATAAAAAGGCTGTGTTCTCATTTCTACAGGTGAATGTTCCAGGGAGCTCAGCTGACTCTAGGAGAGAAGAGATTCCTATTCTCTGGGTATTTTATGTGTGCTAGTTTCACAGGTCCTTCATAATCCATATTAGAGCAAGTCATTATTGCCCTCTTCTTATGCTTTGATATTTTGATGTGTTTCACATGATTTATGGATTTACGGTGCTTTTTTGTATGTGTGTCTCAGTTTCTAATTTACTAGGTGATATTTTTGCTGCCCTTTTGGGATAATTGTGTTTCCATATTAATTTCTAGCAAATTTTCCAGTTTCTTCTATCATATTTTCAACCTTTAGCTCTCATGTTAAGGGGTAGGGTGTAGTAGACTCTACAGATATTTTTTCTTTGGGTATGTATAGTATAATATTTACCTATGATTTAGTCTATCTGACTGTCCAACAGAATTCTGACCTTCTAAAGGCACTCATAGATTTCATATAGGTCATTGCAAAATGCTGCCATCAATGATGTCTTTTTTCAGATCCTTGATATTCTACAGCAGCTGTAGAAATGCTGCTTCCCTTCATCATATTTTTTCCTATATTTTTTCTTCTTTTAGTACTGAACCTTCTTAAAAGTTGGATTGGAGCTGTGCTAAGTTTCTCTTTGGATATGCTTTTGTACATTAAAATCAATGTATTGCACCTTTTTCATCCACTTAAAAAGTTCAGTGCTTGCTGATAGCCTCAGGTCTATAAAAATGAAATGTCCTTTCTGATAAGGTTAATTAACAGCTCTGCTTGAGTGGCTTAATTGAGTATAAATTTCCTATTATTCTTATACAGCTCCAAAGGATTCAATTTCTTTTTCGCCTTTTTTCTGGGGGGAGCACTGTCTTACATTTTCATCCTTTTTTTTTTCTTTCTTTCTTTCTTTCTTTTTCATTTTGTCCTTTCCAATTTCTTTGAAATCTGGCTTAAGGAATAGGGTAACAGCCCAAGCTCCCTCCTGCATGAGTCCCACAGAATGGTTGCCTGCTGACACCACACATGATAAATCTGTGCTTTAGGTTTGAACTCCCAACTATCACATGTAGTTGTGCTTGATGGAAAAACATACAATTTGACTCATTTCAATGGTACCCCGTTTGGACCAACACTAGACCTACAGGCTTTATTCCTACTGTGAACATTATGGTCATAATGACATTTATATGAAGAGTGCTAGATGGACCACGACTAGTAGATTCAAATGTCAGTTGGACTCCTTCATATTCTCATGAAACTCAGCAGTTTTGCTTCTGACAGTATTGCTCAAATCACAGGTTGATAGCATAACTGTGGGATTCCATTCCTTTCTTTACCTTTACCTATGGGCATCTTTTTTCTGGTTATTTACAGCTCTTTTGTGGTTTGAACAGGTTTTTGCCTAACACACTGTGGCTTCTTGTTTTAGTTGATCCAATTTGAAATGGAACCATGTTAACATTTTGTGTTTATTTTGCATTCTCAGCACATAAAATCCCTTCCGTTACTGTGCTCTGGGATGGGGCTGCTGAATGAAACGTGTTTAAGCAGCTTAGAACTGTATGACTTCTTGGAAATTGAAACTTGGTCTTTTTGGGGACAGAAATACCCTTCCCCAAGGTCTGTCATCAAGCTGTGTAAAACAAAGGTGAGATGTCTAATAGTGTGGTCCTTGACTCATTGAATTTTTTAGCTACTTTTCGAACGAGTTAACGATATTTAGATTTGTTTTCCTTTCCTCCTTTCGCTATCTTTTCAACTGTTTCTTCTAAGGAAAAATAAAACCACTAATAATAATGGAGACAAATGGACAGCAGGAATAATTTGCTTCTTCTTTGCCTTCTAAAATCATACTTAAACCCTGCAGATATAGAAAGACAGATAACTAAGTGGCTCACTCAGGCTTGCTTCACATGCAACCCAATCACAGGTTAAGCCAAAACTGATCTTGTGAATGATGGACGTGACCTGAGACACAAAGATCCCACTACTTCTGTATGTCTGCTTCTGCAAACTAACCAAGGTTTTTATGCACATCTGCTTGATTGTAGGTATCTCAACTTCCACTGATCCCTTGGAGCTTAGAGGGCCTTACCAGGGAAGGTCATGCTTACACGGAAGCAAACAGCATCTCAAAGAATTAACATTCAGGTTAACACTTAATTCTGAGCCATCATTTTTCCATACACTCTTCTCTACATTGTGCAAACTATAGTCTAAAGCAGGATCAGACACAGCACTTCTCTAAAGCTGTTTTCTCCATCCATGTACTAGACTAAAGAAAAATGCACCCAACCGGTACAGAAGCAGTATTTTTCTTCAGGGTTTCTCGGTGCAAATATCAGGTACAAGAATGAAGCTGCAACGGTTTTCACATGTCACCAGACACAGAGATGAAAGCATATCCTTATCAATATGCACAGTTTGGGTGTATTTTATTTTTCATGATGTGGCAGTGTAAACAAAAAGCCCACAAACATGCACCAGTAATGTCAATTGGAACATTTGTATTCACTGATTTTCATAACTGACTTGCTTTCAGGAGGCATTTGTATTAAAATTTGTTTGATGTTTAGCAAATCTCCCTCTCTGTTGTTCTGATGAAATATTAAATCTGGGTTCTTTTAAAGACATTTCAGCTGCAGTCTAGTATCTGGCATTCTTTGTATGCATTTGCAGTCCCAAGCATAACGTATAGCAAATATCAGTTCTAGCCTTGCTCTAGGAAAAAGGATAGCAAAGCTCCCTTCCACTCAGTGGGAGCAGGACCTGATTCTTAGAGGGAAATATATTCAGCATATACCCTCTTCTGCTTCCCTCAGCTCTTCTCAAAAGATGTGACTTATATTCTGCAAATTCACAGAGGCATTTAACTCATGGGGGAATAGTTCCACTGCAAACATTGGAATTACTTGCCTGGGTAACATCTATAACCCCAAGAATTTTATTGAAATTGTCAGCTGATCCCGGAGATACACCAGTTTGCACTAGGAACAGATATAATATAGTTTCATTTAACTCAACTGCATTATTTCAGGTCACACAAGTGGAGACTCTGATACTGTGGAAGGAACCAGCATGTAAAGTTTGAAGGAGTTCAGTCACTGCTGTGAACTATGGGAGCAATGAGGAAAGGAAAAACTAAGCTGGAAAAAAAATACAGTTGGTACACAAAATCAGCACAGGCGACCTGGCACCGACCCTGACCTGGAGTTAAAACCACTGAGCACAGTGTCCTAAAATCAGCCCAGCAACAGTAATCGTGACCCCAGCCAGCAGCAGATTTCATTGGGCACAACATTCTAGCAAAGGGGTAACTGGATTTAGACCATGCCTCTGACCCAAACTTTCCATATTAGTAACCATGGGGATTTAGTTTATTTCCTTGATGTTTTGCATTGCTGAGAATTTGCACTTCATTTTCTGAACAAATCTATAGTTTAACCAGAGTCCCATCCTTGGCTTATTATAGAAAGACAGTTGCGTAACTCAAAAGAGAAAACAAAGTTGAAAAGACAGATCAGGGAGGCTGGCCTGCAAAACACTAAGATTTTCCACTCTCAAACAGCAGTTCTCGATCCTGGTGGCCTGACTTCAGCTAAGTCAGATACTAAGCTCCACTTGTTAGTTTACTGATTGGAGATTTGTATCCTTAGCGTCTTTCTCTCCTGTTTTCTTTTAATTGTTGTTACTCTGCTTTGCCTGAAAGCTGCAGCATCTCACTGTTTATTATTCCCACTTCAGTCAAACCCTGTCCAAAATTAACACGTTGCGTTCTGCAGCTGCTTTCCAGATCCAGTTATGCCAAAATGCAAGGAAATGTACAATAAACACATGGAAGCTCTTTCAATTAGCACAGAATTTGATCCTGCAAAAAGAAATTAAGCAGATAGGCAGTTTTACACTGATGAGTAAGCCTAACTGAACATTTATGAAGTTAATCATCTGTTTAAAGTGAGTGCAGGATCAGGTCCTAGGCGAAAATGAAAAAGCTGCAGTAACAAGTGTATTTATGTTCTGTATTCCTTCTGGACTTTTATTAAGATCAAAGAGCTCTCTGCAAAGCAGAAAAGCAAATAGGTTGCAGATGAACGAACAAAAAAAGTTTCGAAGCAATTACTGATTTAAAGCATCATTTTTCTTTAAACCTGCTCGCTTCGTGGCTGCCACAAACAAATAACTGCATAAAACTCAGCTCTCCCTCCTAATTCCTCAAAATTCGTAATAAAAATGAATCAGTAATTGAAAGTCAATGGGAGTTAGGCACCTTTTGTGCCTTTGAAAATCTCCCCCAAAGCCTTTTCATCTATGCCTTGCTGTTCTCTGCCTGGTTTTTATGAGGGTTTATTAAGAAGTAGCCATTTGAGACTCCAAACACAAAGCAAAAAAGAAAAAAAGAAAAGAAAAGGCAAAAGTCAATAAAACCAGAAAACTAGTTGGTCTGATCAGTGTCAAGTTACATTGTTTTCAACTTGAATTAACTGTAGCCATCAATAAAACTATAGAAATGGGGAAGTTGCTGTTATAAATTAATGATTATTTGCTGTGAGCTTTAACAGGGCTGTGTGCACCACATTTTATTGTGATGGTTTATTCTTATTTGGTACAACAGTAATTGGGTCTTAAACATGATAAAGCATCCTAAAGGCTGCATTGGTAGCAGAGCTGTCTGCAGCAGGTTTTTAACTCTAGTTAAAGAAGGTTAATCAAAGCTAATGAATCTATTTTATCCATTGCCACAAGTA
The DNA here is from genome assembly GCA_026283785.1 of Coracopsis vasa. Lineage (NCBI taxonomy): Eukaryota > Metazoa > Chordata > Aves > Psittaciformes > Psittacidae > Coracopsis > Coracopsis vasa. The sequence goes on along the minus strand of JANHGB010051969.1, from coordinate 26,234 downwards.
TATCAAAAAAATTTACCACCAGGTGAAGGAGCTAAAATATGAATTGTTCAACTGTGACCATACATTTTCAGCATGGTAATTCTGCCAGACCCTTGTTATATATTGGATGTCTTAATAGTTTGCTGCGCTTCTATGTCTGCCACTGGCAGAAGAGGGGAGAGGGCTGACACTTGCAGAGAAATAGGGAGAGCTGTCTTGCAGCCTTCACTGTGAGAATAGCAGAGAAGCTGTTGATTTCCCAGCCTCAGAGCAGCCTGGTGGTTTATCTGACAGCTATAAGGAGCCCTGCAGTAGTTCTATCGCGTTTGACCACGCTTTTGTTACAAAGCCCATGGTGGCACCCGGCAAGTGATGCTGCGTGGCAATGGAAGGTGCCTCTGCTACAGCTGCAGTGTGCTTCCCCTCCCCAGCAAGCCCTCTTCACCTTCTCCCTTTCCTCTCTTTCCTCCTCCTTTCCCTTGCCCCAAGCACATCTTAACATTTCATATAGTTTTGCAAACCTGGGAAGGGAGTCGGAATGTAAAGGGGCAGGAAAACAGATTTGTGTGTCTGCGTGTTTGCATGCATGGAGAGAGGGAAGATTTCTGTAGTAGCCACTGTGTAAGATTAGAGAAAATTAATTAGGGCAAGACTGACCATATCACCCTGACAAGTTATCCTTCCTCTGTTAGTAGCCCTATCAATTTCATGCATAAGTTAAGGCAGCAGAGTCTGGCCCTTAGTGATGCTCAGTCAATGCGACAGGGGCAGGAATTTTCCCGGGCACCCTCCAGGCCATCTTTGCTGAGGTGTGAATGCTGCTGCTTGAATTCTGAAGCCGGCAGCAAAAGAAAAGCAGCCCAGTCCCAGGCAAAACCTTGTTTCTCCTGAGTTTCCTTTACAGGATAAGGCATGAAGCCCAGACACATGGACCTGGGTCTGTGCCGAGGCATCAAGTGGTAGAAGCAGGGAGCGTTCGACCTCCCCCTGTCATCCTGCAATCTCTGCCACTGCCTATTACAATCACTGCTTTTTTTTATTATGCCTCTTTTTTTTCCCCTTTAGATGAATTTTCACTTCAGACTGGGACAAGAGCCGTGCAGCCAGGTCGGGCGTGCTGGATGCTGAACTGAGGGAGGCTAATTAAAAGGAGAAAAGAGAAAAAGAAAGGCAGATGCCTCTGTTCTCATCTGCCACTGACCAGGACCATCCCAGTTTCAAGATGGGTGGGTGGGGGCAAACTTAGAAAAGGGAGGCTGAGATAAAGGAAGGCGCAGCCCTCTGAAAACACAGGGGGAAAACCTAAGGACTAATTGCAGCCTTGACTAGGGAGAGGTACAGCACAGGTTTTGGCACAACACCCCTCTGATCAGCCCCCTCAGTTTGACAAGCTACAGCACCTCATCTCCCCTGTGTTTGATTTGAAGGGAGAAGAAAGAAGAGGGAGAAAATAATAAAAGGCAAAAAAAAGAACCCCAAACTAGTTGCAAAATCCAGGGCCTGTTAGACTTCAGCTAATTAGAAAAAATGGGTTTCTTCCCCCACCCCCTCCTGCTCTCCCTCTTCCCTTTCTTTCTTCAGCACCTTTTCTTTCAAACATTTAGTCTCAGGAGGGGGAATCCAGCCTCTTGGCTGGGCTGTTTTCAAAACACGCCTTTGAATGCTTCTCCCTAATTCACGTCTTTTGTTTTTCTGCTTTTGTGTTTGCCAGTTTGACCATATAACGTTATACATCTGGTGTATAGCTTGTTGGGGGCTTTCTTTCTCCCAGGGATCCTATGCATTCCCTATAGGACCCTCCTGGGCTTCCATTCGAGCTATCGTGTAACATAAAGGGGGCTAAAGCAGGGCCAAGGGGATGAAAGCAGGGAGGAGGGGAGCGAGGGGGGGACAGCCAGTGAAGAGTGCGCCCGACACACACACACACACTAAATAAAGTAAGGCGGGAGGTGGGGGGGGAAGGAATAAAAAGAGCTGAAAAGCATTCTTTTGCTCTTTCCTTTTCTTCTCGCGCTGTTTCGGCCGGACCCTGCGTCAGGCAGGCACTGGCCCTCTGTGGGAAAGTGAGGCGGCCACAGAATAGATAACTCATTTGAATTCCAGCGACATATTCGTAAATAAAGCAAAAGTGGAGAAGGGGAGAGGGGCTGGAGCTGGGGGCTGTGAGGACGGAGGGAGCGACAGGGAGCCGCTGGCTGTGGCTGGTGAGAGATAGGAGGCTGCCCCAGCTCCCGCAGCTTGGGACCCCCATCCCATCCTGTCCCCCGAGCCCACATATCGGCAGCCCCGACTCAAGCCTGGCCTTTCCCCCTCCCCTCCCCTTCTGCTGAGAAAGCAGGAGTTGGCTGAGCAAGTTGGATTCTTGCTGGTTTTGGCGACATCCTTCATCGCAGCCGCTGCAGCTGCTGGTGTTTATTGTTGTGGTTGATGCTCCTTATGGAGATGGCCGTGGTGGGGCGCGGGAGAGTGTCCAGCCCGCAGCCACCCTCCTGGCGGCACTAACCCGTCCCCTACCCTCTAGGGATGCCGACAGGGGGTATTTCCCCTTCCAGCCTCTCCTGATATCCACTCTTTAGGAGCTCAACATCTATCCCTGTGCCCATTTTAGAGATGGGGAAACTGAGGACTGAGGTTAGATAAGTCAGCTGAAGTTTTATTCCAGAAATGCTGTGTTGACCTCTGACAGGCAGGGCTTCCTCCCAGCTCACTGCCCATCTCTTCTTTGAAAATAAAAAAGAAATAGAAACTTTTGGGCAAAGGAACTTAAAACCTGGAACTTTAAACTTTCCTCTGTGTCCTCTCTAAACACTCAGCTTTGGTCCTGGTGGGAAGAGGGGTATATTGTGTTAAACTCTGAAGTGCATGCAGTACTTACGTAAGATTTATTCATTATATACATATCAGATGGTGGCAATTTATAGGCATTTTAGAATTCAGTTGCATACATAATTGCCTATAATAAATTTATAGGCAGCTGGACAAATGTAACCAGTCATACTGTAAACAATAATTATATATATAAATATATACATGCACACCTGTAAATATGCATGTGTGCACATACATATATATAAAGCTAAAATATGCACTGGGGAGGTTTTTCTCATCTACTGCACCATAGGTGCTGTGACTTGTGCAAGAAGTTTTAGGCAGCATTTACTTTCATATGCACTGACCAGGCATACACAGGACTGAATCCTGTTCTCCTTCACATTAACACTAAGGTTCCTCCAAAAATCTTAATTAGACAATCAAGAATAAAAGCTCTAAAAGTGTATATGGTTCAAAATCCAAGTATTTTCCATTTTCTTGCTAATTTTCTCTGTTTTAAAACAATTTTAGACAATGCAAAAGTCACCCTGACATAAAACATGTGCAAAACTGCATGGAGACTGCATAGGTTACATAAATTACAGTGGGGACAGATTTCTGCCAAAATGAAGTCTGCTTCTGTCACATCACTGTGTGAAACCACAACACTCCAAAATGGAAATTAGCAGAGATTTACAGAGATTCCCCTAAGCCAGCATCGTTGATGTTCGTAAGGGTAGGATTTGGCCCCGAGTGAAAAATCTGATTTATTGAGTCATTGTGACTGAGGAACTTGCAAGCAACTGAAAAACATTTCCCTTTAGGGACCGGGCCTCCTTTCTCTTTCCCCCTCAGCATTAACTACTCAAAGACCCTTTCCCTTCCCTAAAATGCTGTGATCATGCCAGACTAAATGCAGCCCATCCATAGGAGATGCCAGCTGCGTTAGGAGAGGGCTCTCATTCAGCCTGCCCAGGCAGGGGCAGCAGCTCCTCTCTTGGGGACCTGGGGATCCTTCCACAGCCACCCTTCCACAACCTTCTCCTCTAAACATTTGCAGCTCTCGGGAGCAACAGCAGCAGGTGAGAACATGGTGGCTGCTTAGAAAAATAACGCTTTGCCAATTGAACAACACCCTTTAAAACTTCAGCTATTAACAAGTCTTTACAGAAACAGGAACTGCCAGTAACAAACTTGATTTCTAATGTCCCCTAGGTAATAATAACTCTCTAATTTGACTGTGTCCCAACTGGCCTTGTACAGCAGTTATTGCTTGAAGGGCTTGGAAGGTTTTTTGTGTGTGTTGTGCCTCTTTTTTCTGCTTTTTCTTTTTCTTTTTTTTAAGTTCTGTTTGTTTTGTTTTCCAGCAGAAAAGTCTCATTTTTCTGAAAAAGGAAAGAGAGGAAGCAGTGGAGGGCAGTTGGGGGGACACCCATGTGGAAATCTAAAGTGAGAGCTGCTCAATGGAATGAAGATGTTGCATTTGGCACAAAGATTGCAATCAGCTGGTTGCTTTGACACTGCTCGAGCCTTTCGGTGACTAAGACAAGGCCGAAGGATTAGAATGTCAAGCCTATCCTGTCATCTTTGGAAAGTATGGGAATGGAAGGAGTTGCCTTTTTTGGTTACATCTTCACAAGGCCCAGAGGACAGAAACCTCGCTGGTTAATTAAGGCCAACCTCAGTCCATCACTGGTCAACCAAGCCCTGCTTTTTGAGACAAGCAATGCAGCAGGGCTCCATGGCTAATCACCCTGCACGAGGATGAATTTATCTCAAGAGGCTTTCATGTGCAACCCCCCATGCCATCCGAACGGATGGCTGCACACTTTGGGAAAGCCAGTGGCCTCCTCCCAGGCAGCTGTCAGGCAACGCAAAAAGACCTGGAATGAGCTGACTTAAGCAAACCATATTTAAAAGGCTAAAGGTAACACAAGGCGTGCATTTCTCTGGCATTGCTGGAGCTGACGGGAAATACTGATGCCTGTCAAGCAACAGCTCTGCTGGTAAAAAGAAGATGGGGTTTTTTTGTGTGTCTTTGCATCTATCTCTGTTTAAATATCTTGTGTTCCCAAGTGCTAGGTCTAGCCTAATCAGCTAATGGCAACAGGATCTGGGTGCTCTGGTTGTGTTTTGAGATGCTATGATGAATGTGAAAAGTAAGAACTGCCACTACCACCAGATGTAAGTAACATTGACCAGGCTTATTTGTATGGAAAAAAAAACCCCAAATCAGTCATGCCTGCAAACTGGCTATAAGGAAATCCCAGAGTAGATTTGTGCAGTATGAATGAAAATGGTGTGAAAAAGCTATGGCTTGGTTTAAATCCCTGGAGGCAGGAGGACTTCACTCCAGAGCTCAGAATGGACATCTCCAACGCTCTGACCACTGTGAGAGGTGAGCCCAGGTGTCCCAGCGGAAAGGACTTGTCCTTTTGCCTCAGCTGTGTCCCTGTGCTTGTCACATCTTCTTGTTATCCACTGAGCTTTGCCAAATGCTTTTAAACATTGGCTCATGAACTTTCTGTGTCTAATATTCATGTGATGTGTCTGCACAATCGGACACTGAATCGTTTCCATTTCCCAAACGAATGACCTTTAGCTTTCCAGCTTTGTCAAGAGGATATAACACAATTTCCCAGAGAACAGGCTTACATGCAAAAAGCTGTTCCTGAGTGGGAACACAAATACTGGGACAAGTGTGAACTTTACATAAACACTGACATCAAAACTTTGCTGGTCTGAAGAGCCAGAAAAAAAGAAGATAGTGGTAGAAAATGAGATTCACTAGAGTAATTTGTATGAATATTCAGTGATGTTCTTCCCACATACAGATTTCTCCCAGCTTCCTTCATAGTAAACTTAATATCTAAATATTCCAGTACTGCCATTTCTTAAAATAGCTCTTAAAGTCCCAGCTCCTGGAAGCATGTGATTACGCGGCAAATTAGCTTCCATTTATGAAACCCTTTCTCCTTCCCCCAAAAGTACATCCCAAAACCTTGTAAGTTCAGGGAAAAGACGGAAACATGGAGTCTGAGGGTTTAGAACGCAAAATGGAGATTCAAAAACTCACAGTGCCTTCAGCCTCTTAAAAATAATGCAATATTCAAAACTTTGCTACTCAAGCGTAACAACATAGCTCAGAAGGTGGCATCATACAACACATGGAAACTTTTCCATCTTATTTATTCTGAGGCTTTAATATAACAGCAGAAAGGCCACTGTAGTATGTCTTACCTTTGATTGTACTCGGGGGAAAAAAAACCCACTAAAACCCTTTTTTCATCGTCCCTATCTCTTTCTGTTACCAAAGCACAGTTACTGCTCTCCAAGCACAGTGTGCCTGAAGTAATCCTTAGAAACAATCAAAGATGGCAGTGGTATATTTTTGCAAACCTTCCTGTTGGCATTACAGCAAATACAATTCCCTTCAATTTCTCTTGCCCTTATTTCTATATTCCAGATCTCACCCTGTCAGGAAAAAAAAGGAAAGCAAAATTTGTAGCCTCGCAATAAATGAGGTGAACTACAGAAGCCTCCTGTTCAGGGAGGGAAATCGCTTCCAGTTAAACAAAGAAATTTAGGGTCTTCTGCTTTTCATGAAAACACCATACATATGGCCTTTGAAATTTGTCACTGAAGAGTGTTTAGCTCTACGGTAAAATTCAGCACTTTATAGCATTTCAGCTGCAAGACTCTTGCTTTTTTTATTCTCTCTCTCTTTCCTTTATTTTTTGGCCTGCAGCCCAATGTGAATGTATGATCACTAGCACAATAGTTAAACATCTGAGTCGTTTTGAAGTGCCTTCAACATTGCAGTGATGTGATAGGGGTTTTTTTTCCCCATCAACCAGGCAATTTACGGAAGGAAATCCAGCCTCCCCCCTAGTGGTGGCGAGGAAAATCCAGGAGGAGCTGCCTGGTCGATTCCTGAGCAGCTCGCTGCTGCTCTGCTGCAAATGTAGTGCCTGGAGGGACCCGTCTGCAACCATTCCTGGCCATTACAAACAGTTTGAATTTGTAGTGGCTTTTTTTCTTTAATGCATGAATAAGTAATTTCAATAAATTTCTCATGGCATTTTTTTTTTCTTCTGGAAATCAAAGGGGAGAAAAAATCCATAAAACAAAAAAAAGGATGCAAAATATCGACAAAGAGGAAAAAGGCTCAAGCCACAATGCTCAGACCTGGCTGTGATGAGACCCTCTGCCCCAGCATAGCTTCTGACTGTAACCCTTCACATCTGGATTTTCAGATGGTGAAGGGCTCAGGGGCACAAAGATCCATCCTTCGTGCCAGCATAGTCCATGAATATTCCTGCTGCAAGCAGGTGACAGATAGTAGCATGTTTCCTCAGGACTGCATCACCTCTGAGATGAGATACAGATCAGATGCATTTCAGGCAGTAAATGACAGACCCTCCCTGAAATCACAAAGCACCCTAGCACTGAGAAGCAAACCTTTGACAGAATGAGACAGGCAAACGGCTTGCACGAAAGCACTTTGCTTTTGGGTGGGTGTCCCTACCCCTGGCAACTCGCTCACCTCAACTATCAACTCTCCTTCCCTGTTTGCTCATTAAAGTCCTTTAAAAGACTCGTGATTCTTCCCAGCCCAGAACAGGAAAAGGCTGAAATCGCTCACATTTTCATGGGCTGAGAAAGATGTTTCCCATTGAACTCCACCCAGATGTGCAGCCGCTAGCTCTGCGGGGCTGACTAAGGCTCAGTGAAGCCACCAGGAAGATTCCCACTGACTCTAAAAGGCTTTGCCCTCCGCAAAATGTGGCACCATTTTTAGTTATCTTCGGCTGCATCCTTTTGTAATTATCTGTGTGAGAGGCGTAACCTATACCCCAGAGGGCTCTTTGCAGGACGGAAAAGCCAGTCATTCCTCAAGCAGCAGGACCTAATGAAGCCTTGCCTCAGGGACATTCCTCTGCCCTGATTCTCTGATGTCTAATAAAGGTTGCACTCAAGACAGCCCTCTCCTCCATTAACAGCACCTCTGTCCTCTGCCTGGTGGCTTATTCCTACAATGGTTCTGGCAATATAATAGCTTGGAGGCCACTACTACTCTCTACCAGATACAACTGAAGGCAGACAGAGGTTTCAGAAGCCTGGACAGGTTTAAAACAGAAAGGCAGCAATGGAAAGACCTGGAGAGTATGGCTACACAGATGCCCTTTACTTAGAAAATGAGACTAAACAAAGGGGAAGAAAGATTTTTTCCCCTTAAGCTGTGGTTTGAATCTGTAATTCTGCAGGCTGTCCACCAGCATTTCAGCACCTTTTCAGCTGGCAGAGGGATCAGTAAATGCCCCAGACTCAGTGCTCTTTAGCCATTGGGTGAAACATCTCTGTCTCTTCTCCCTGAGAGAAAGGGATTACAGCATCTGTCCTGGGTGAGTGAAGCCCGTGTGGGCAGAGTTGTTCCTGGCTCTACATCCTCATGCTGCAGGAGACTGAGCAGATGAAAAAGAGCCTCTTCTGGCTTGTAGGATAATACCAAACTTTTCTGCTCTGCAAAGTTCAGTCCTGCTGCTACCAGCTGGACCGTGCTACCGTACTGCTTCACTTTACAGATTGAAAACACGTTTGCAGGAAAGTCTGCGGTAAACACAAGGGCCATATGCAGAGCATCAACTCATTTCTCTGTCATTGTCATGGTGCTGGTATTTAGAGGCAACCAGAGCTGAGTAAGTAGCCCTGCAAAATCCACCTGCCTAGGTGTGATAAGTTATGAGAGAAATGAAGTTTTCCTTAGGCTCATCTTTGATATCCAGCCTTTGCTATGCATTCGTTCTGCTGCTATGCATAAAGACTGGTGGAGTAATTTTCCCTTTGGAATTTCTGCCTGGATTCAAGGCTTACTGGGTCCCATCAGCACTACATGAAACTTTCTGGTTCCCTCATCTTTCTAGATATGTAAAAATACTGTTCCATATATTTGTATACACACATACATATATACACATGTATAGTTCAGATCCAAAGGTAGACTAATAATAAA
>JANHGB010051969.1:2431-12431 GCA_026283785.1 Coracopsis vasa | reverse complement strand
ATCTGCCCCTTACTGGGGCTATGGCTGTGGCCTGTGACCCTGCAGGAATAGCTGTGAACACGAAGTGAAGGACAATTTCCCTTCCCTCATCTGCCCCAAGGATGCACCAGAAGACACTTGAAGAAGTACAACCTCCCAGGTGGGTACTGAATTAACACAACCATGATGCTCTGTGGATCAGAGCTTGCTTGGACTTTTCTGCTTATTACTGCAGTGCTTGGACATATCCCTTCTATCCCCGTGAAGCACAGGAGGACTGTAAAAAGCACTTGGACAGCAGCTACCCTACCACAGAGCATGCAGCTACCTGAATATCTGAAGGCACTGTTGAGACTGTAAAATATCTATGGGAAAAGCAGGAAGAAGATTGCAGAGAGATCCAAGGCAGAGTTTCTTAATATATCACTATTATTGTCTGCCAAAGCTGGGGCGTCTCTGTTCAAGCCTGGAGATATGATTTGTTACCTCTCCAAGAAAAAAAATTACAAGAATTGCAGTAGACAAATGTAATACCAAACTTTAAAACAGTGTGTAAAAAAAAAAAAGGCCCAACAACAATAATAATAATAATGGTCAATCATAAACTGATATAGTGCCGGCTTTCCCTCCCTTTTCGCCACCTTACAGGATATCCCGTCTAGCAGCAGGAACAAAACGTGGAAATGAATCAGTCAACAGAGCATTTTCTCCCATTAAAGCTGTTGGCAATTTTGACCCGTGCAGGGGAAGTTGCACATTAAGATGAATATTCCTAATCTGTAGGGACAACTGTCCTCACTGTGGGATGTAGCCTTTTTTTTCTCTCTCTCTCTTTTTTTCCCCTATTTTTTTTGCCAAAGGATGTCATAGGTGAATGCATTTCTGCTGTGCACAGTGCGAACACACACACAGCAGAAAGGCCTGAAAACTGTTAACCCCTTCTTATTTTAGCTGCCTATGCTCTTTTTCTTTCTCCTTTTTTTCCTCTTCTTTCATTCAGCTTGCAAGAATCTACTACTTCTCTGGCCTACTGCTATTTACCTTATTAATACTCAGTAAATCTATTATTTTCCAGCCTTGGGAAACTGGCTTCTTTTTTCTCTTATAATCCTATCGCAGATACTCAGTGACAGCAGGAGAATATTAAGGTGCTGGAAGAGATTCACTGTCCTTATTATCATTCACAGGTCTTTCAGATTTCCAAGGTGGGAGAAAGTGATTTTTGTGCCTAAACAAGGATCAGGAGTCAGAACTGAGGTTTTTATTTCCTGCTGCAATAGTGACTGGAAGTAGAGATATGTCACCTCTCACATTTGTGACACAATTTCCTTATATCACCCCTTCAAGTGCTATGTACTGAAGTGGCCATCATCCCCCAAAAAACCTCCAACCCAAACCACAATCCCCATTTGTGATTAGGAAAATAAAGACCTTGTTTTACTATCCAAGGACTAAAACTGTAAGAAACCCAGTGGTTTCACTATGGTCATATAGGAAATCTGTGGAAGAGCAAGGCCCTGAGTTCAGCTCTGCCTAGTATCCCACTAACATTTTAAACCCTGGTTGATTTTTCATTACTGCGGTAGTTACCTCCTAATCTAATGACAGTTACTCCACTCACCAGGGGCGTGTAAAGACCAATTCATTCCAGATTGGAAAGTTCTTTGAGAAACACTGAAAGGAAGGTGCTATAGAAGTGCAATGTGTTATTAATAATCTCTCCTATCTGCATAAATCTCCATTGAATCCTCCCGGTATCATTAAAAGTAAAATAATCCCCCAGCACAGCTGAAGAGCTCCAACCTTCTTTTCCCTTTGTAGGTGTCTGGCTGTTTGCTAAATGGGAAAAGAAGGCCACACAAAACGCTGACATCTTTTTGTGACCCTCGCAGAGCTACGTAGAGCTAATGAGTTTGTTTTCACTTTTGTAGATGAAATTTCCAGGGGCGGAGAGAATCCGGGGTGGTGCTGGGAAACCGCGGTGCAACTCCCCGGGAACTTGGCTGAGACCACCAAACTTGTTTCATGTGTGGCCTCCCTTTTTGCCTCATTGGACCAGAATTATTTAATGAGCCAGCTGAGAAACCGAGCTCTGGTCCCTTAAGCTGGAAGAGGATCGTGCGGCGCTTCACTACCAGGCCACACAGTTTTCAGGCTCTCTACTTCGCGAGCGGCTGCAACCACTCCTTCCCTTTCAGCAGCTGATGGTGAAAGTGGGGAGAAAGAGAACAATAACAAAACAAAATTGCTTCCCACAGCTGAGAAAATCACCCTCCCTTTATTATTTTTTCCCCTTTAGGAAAGAAATAAATAAAAGGGAAAGAACCCAAATGGGATCTCTCCCTCTTCAAACATACAAATGATCTTATGTTAGCAGTTGGGATTAAACATCTGTCTGGTGGTTATGTGATCATAACAGATGCTGTGTGCAAACGTTTCCTGCTAGCTTTGTTTTGGTTAATATTGTTTGTGTAGCACATTGGGTTGCATTCAGCTGAAGGGATACAGAGTGTGTTTTTGTTCCCCCCTCCCCAACTTCTGCTCAACTTCAAGCAGCTCCATCATCTTTATAAAAAGAAATTGGAAGCGGGGGTGGAAGGGAAGAGGGTCATTGACTGATGTCATGTGGAAAGTGATGTCATACAGTACTGATGAAATGGCAATCCACCCGGGTTTTTAGCTGCTTTGATGTTATGTTAGGCCTTTTTCCTCTCTATTAGGTTGCCCTTGGGTCCACTTGGCCATGCAGCTGGAAATAAATACAGGGATATTGTAATGAGCTTCGCTATGCAACTGGAGGACCCTGGAGCTCAACTGCTCGGGATTTCCATTGTTCTTTCTGAGAAGCTGTGCTTCCAAATGGGGCCAGATGGATGCTGACACTGCATTCTTTGAAGGCATTAAGGCTTTTCTTTCTTCAGGGTATTTTTATGTTTCTTCTACTGCTAGGGAAACCGAGGCACAGGGTGATATCTTGAGCTGTCCTGGTCAGAGAGAACATCTGCAGCAGGACAAGGAGCTACAAGTTTCTCATCCCCTGTCTTAACTTCTGCTCTATTAAGACTTACGTATAGGTGTGAGACTGATCCTCCTGGCCAGGGAACAGATGATGTATTTCTAGTTTTGCCTTATCACTTTGCTACAGTGGCATCCAGCTGGACAATCCTGCTCTCTGCAAAGCTCCCTTAGCTGGTCTGAGCCTTAGATGTGGCTTAGCACAAACTCCCTCTGCAAAGCAATGCACCTCACTGTCCAGATGCCACCCACATCACTCACTGATACCCCATCTCAGCCTATAAGAAAAGCAATTTCTTGAGACATTTGTATGCTTCAGCCAAAAAGCACCACTATTAATTCATGTCACTAAGAATAAATGTCCCTTTTTTCCCTGTCATCATAACCTTACAAAACCCTGTTAAAGCAGTCACACCGGGAAGAAGAGTTCAGTGTCTGAGGACAGGGATTGTGGGAGCTCTTGCTGATGTGCAGGGGTAAAAGACCCACACTGCAAGGACTACCTAATCTTGTGAGTAGATGGGTTTGTAAATGATGGCAGGTAGGGCAGATGACTGGATACTCAAACCTGCTCAGCCTGAGGACAGGCATCTATTCCTTAAGCTCTGTCCTTTTACCAGTTGTTTCACTTTGTCTTCTCTCCATTTGCCTGGTTGTGGTTGTTTGTGTGTTAATATTTACCATTCACTTCTAGCCAAAAAAACAAGACTAAAATGATTCATATTAAATAGCTTCTGGGCAGCCTTTTGCAACACTGAGGGACTTGGGGTCTTTTCACTATAATTACTTTGAAATGTGACTTCCTTTTCCTGGAAAGGAGGGCTGGTCCAACAAATGAAATACCCAGCTGGAGTCTGTAAAGGTTTTTGTTCAGTGACTGTTTCAACCGCAAACATAAAATCAAGACATTTATTTTAACTCCCTTGTGCCTCAGTTTCCCCAGCCCTAATTGTTTTTTATTGGCTTTTCTAAATAAACACTTTTGATGAATCAACATTTCTCAGTGGAAATTGGTCATTTAAACATCCTTCTCTCACCTCTTTCAAGCACTCACACAATGCTTCGCTACTTCATGCATTTTTTGGTTTTAGGAGAAATGATTCAATTAATCACAATGAGCTGCACAACTATCATGGTGAGGAGGGTCACATGAAGGTAGGTAGCTCTATTTCAATGAAGCTAGTGCCTTCATAAAAATAGTAGAACCAGTTTTGCCCATGAGAAAAGCAGTAACTTTCCAGGGACTATATTTAAGAATGCAGAGCTTTTCAGACAAGAAGGGCCATGTTTTAGTATTAAATAGAAGGATAAATTGTATGAATGTTATATTTATGAGCTCCAGCTTATCTCATGTGATGGGAGTCAGTTGGAAATTAAAATTCATCCAACTGACCGTGGCCACACACAGAGTCCATTGGAAAGGAAAAGTATGTTTGTGCAATTGCTTTTCCATCTCCAAAACATCCTTAGCCTTGCTTGGCAGCCAAGGTCAGGAGTATCCACAGAGGTCTCCTTCTGGTTGGTGGGGAAGGAGGTGGTGGCTCCCAGGGATCTCCCACATCGCTACATTTACCTCCTCACTTCCTGCATATTGCAACTCAAATAAGAAGGCACAAAACTGATAGAAGCACAGAAATGGGTTTTATGTGCAGTGGTGGCTGTTGTGGGATGGAGAAAACACCTCAGCTGAGCAACATAGGGGAAATTGTCCCTCCGGCTCTTGGTGCCATAGATCTATGACCAACCAGTGAACCTCCACATCCACAGCAGTGCCTTGACCAGTATTAAATCTACTAAGAAATGGCTTTAGCTAAGTCACCTGCAACAACAAACCGGCCAGGATATCCTCACAACTGGCTATTTCTCGTGTCACCAAGCATATAAAATTACTCTACATGTTGGCATCCACTAATTCAATAATCCAGTAATATAAATTTAAGATAATAGACATTAATATCATGTTTCAAAATATACCTACACCATTTATTTCCCTCTCTCTGGAAAGAAAAAAATAAAAAAGAAGAAGCACATATTGAGAAGGCTCTCCTGATGAAATAATAAAACCCATTCTCATCTAGAAAAAAGAATCATTATAGGAGGATGGTAATTTACTTTATATGACCTTCAATTGATTATTCTGGGCCTGCTACACAAATATCACAGGAGCTATTGATCGTAAAACCTACCAAATAGATCTCTAATAGCTTTTACTGAGGAAAAATAATTATGCTAGCACTGTGGTCAAACACACATAAACCAATGTGGAGGTATTAATGTATAGTATTATTACCCATCTGTCTGAGAAGTATGGGGAAGATGCTTCACAGTAACATGCTATGTCTAAGCACCATGAAGGCTCGATATCTGGCTAACAATTACAGCCAGTTATGCTGAAAAATTGATTACTGTAAGTAAAAGCTAAGACTGGAAAGCAGAAGCTGGAGCTTGCTTAATAAAAGTAAAATAATAACAACCATCATCCTAATTGTGGAGGAGTTCTGCTGTCTTATATACTTGGAGTTGAAAATTGAATTTTCCTCTGGTGCCTGCGGCAGGGCATCATTTCAGAAGCAAAGGTGGCCACCTTGGCAGGCCTGGAGATGGGGGATCAATGCCTGTAAAAGGCCAGCAAAGAAAAGAGCATCTATCTCGAAGGAAAAGAACACAAAGAGGCTGCAACTCCCTACCCCTGCCTCAAAACCCCACATAATGAGCTGTACCTCTGCGAAAGTTTGGGGGCCTGGCAGGGAGGAGTGTTGTGGTGGGTACAGACTGTGATGAGGCTTGTTGCTGCTGTTACTTCTAAAGGAGCTCATTCCCACGTGGGAATCTGGCGGTGGTTTTGCAACTGATTTCATTGGCAGAAGGATCAAAACCTAAATGCTGTCTCTGTGCCATGATGAAAACTTTAGATTTTCTCTCTCTCTTTTGCCATATGTATGGATTTTAAGGCATGTCAACTTAAAAATCAGCTTGATTTTATATAAATCTTATTAAAATGTAAGCAAAGTTATTGTAACTCAAAGGAATTAGGAGGAAAAGTATATTTTCCTCTGTTTTTTCGAGTTTGGCTCCCTTGTGCTTTGCATAGCTCATTCTATCGTTTCTGTCACAGTAACTTAGTTCCATTTTCCTTTACTTCTCTGGGTCTCATTTCACAGCATAGAGAAATTAAAGAGAAAACACAAAAACCATCACAAAAATTCTTTTCTTAATAAGGTAGAGAAAACAATTTTTTGAATAACAAAGGGAGGCTTTGTAGTTTGCTGGTTTATGTATAGTACTTTTAATGTCTTAAAAATTACTAGATTTCAAGCTGGCAGTTTCCCTTAGAAATCAGCATTCAATTATATTCTATATTCCTAGGTAAAGCCTGAAAGACAATTTATAATCAGACTACCAAAGCAAACGATCAAATATTTATTTCTGTGGGAAGCAAGTAATAATTAGTGGGAGGCTAGCACTGAAAGCCCATTCCCCTTTTTAATAAAGAAATGTGCATGCAATCAAAAATGCAGAATGCAAGGGTGCTAAACTCAAGGGATCCATACTAAAGAACTAAAAAAAATGCTAATTGGAAGAAGTGCTGAGGGAGAGAGACGGAGGAATGTTTTTCATTCCCAATTTTGGTTTAAAAGCAGACAGATTGCATCGTATCATCCTCCAAGCAAGGCTCTGAGACTGAACTAGGGGACCAGAGTTCACGAGTAACTCATCCCGCGCCAGGAGTTACATCACGAAGGCAGAGCCAAGGCTCGCAAGGGCTCTCCCAGCCCTTCAGAAACAATATGGTTCAAATGTTAATTTCTCTTCCTTTTGGTTTGTACCAGTTTGTGCTGTTAACAAAGTAACACTCAAAGGCTGGAGTCACTACTATCTTTGTGAATGATTTATGATTTGCACTCTAGAGATAAGCAATTTCCATGCCAAAAAGGGCTTTTTTTTTTCTCCCTTTTTTTTTTTCCCTTTTAGAAGCAGACTGTCATTGCTATAGGGAGTGAAGATAATCATTAGTGAGACCTCTGCCTCTTACTGGTTCTGTTTTCCTTTTGCCTGGGTGCAGGTGGTGAAGGGTTGATGGGCCCAGCTCTCTGGATTTACATCAGTAATGATTTTGGCCAAGAATGTGTGTACATCCCGGTCCTGGAGAGCCTTCCCTAGACATTCTTTGACCTTGAAACTAGTATTGATTTAAAATCAATAGGATAGCTTAGGTAAACTGGAGCTTACCAAAATTAGTAGGTCCTCTGCAGGAACACAAATGACATCATTCTAGGCAGACAGGGAATGTGTTGAGCTTTTCCCCTTCTCTTCCTCTCTTAAAAATGGGTTTTGTCAAGCTTTCTGTACACTGCCTAATTTCTGCCTTGGGTACGATTAGAGATAAGGAATACAGTCAGCTGTCTTTCCTGGAAAGGAAGGTGCAGAACAATGTGGTTTATCTGTACTCAAGAAGTACTTTTCTCCTATCTCCAAGATGTTTTCTTGGATTTAGAGTATTTTTGTCCCAGAGAACACAAAAGCAGTGGAGCTTAGAAACCTCAGCTGCACCTCATGGTTGTGTATATTCTTTCTCCAAAGCACTTGGAAAGTTTAGTAAATTATTAAGTCATTCAGCAGATGAATATTAAAGGTATGTATTTTTGAAGTTTCGTTGGCAAACTAATTATGAGTCACCTGGCAGCATAGAGCTCAGTCAGTGATTTTTTTGCCTTCAAAATGCCATGAAGAATTGGAATATACCATGTAACAAATACATCTGTAGTATTATTATTAGTCTTTCAAAAAAGAGCTCATTTACAATTTACATATGCACAACATGGCTCATTTTGTCACTGTATTAATTAAAACCAGATAAGATTGTTCAGAACTTTTATTCAGCTCCAGACTCAACTGTGTCCTGTCCTGGCATATCATAATCTGCAGAATGTTTAGTGACAAAATCACAGCTGCTCTTAGTACAATGCATCTGAAGGGCAAGATTCATCCTTAGCCATAAATAGAAACTTAAAAAAACCCTCTCATTAAAAAAAAACAAAACTAAAACCTGTCAGGTTTAGAAGGAACAGAAGAGCCTCTCCAAGGAAGCCTGACCAAGAAGTTACACTTCTGAAGAATTAATATTCCAGATATCATTAACAATTGACTTTTGCTGCTTTTATTGAGCTATTTTCAAGGGTCCCTATAATTTACAAAGAGTAATGAGACAACTTAGGTAGCAAATTTATAGGCTTAACCCTGAACTCACTTGTGTCGATGGGTGTCTTTCCATTGACTTCATTGTCTCCCTGACTACAAGCATGGCTCGTAAGGGGGATAAAGACTGTCAGTGATGGTGTCCTGACATACGTGTGTAAATGGACAAACAAACACTAAAAGGAAATATCAGTATTTAAGTGAGATAAGAATGTAAGTCCACAGGTTGAGAAAAATGGATGATACAAATCTGAAAATACAGCAGGGAAAGTACATAAAAAGGCAATTATTCAATAGGGGCAAGAAAACAAAGGGGAAAGAAGTAGTGGGTGTTCTAATGGCCATGTGTGTACTGCCTGTGGCAGAAGTGAAAGTCCTTGGATAAAGGTACTCAGTGTAGCTGCCAGTCACATGGATCTTACCATTTTAGCTGGTAAGTACAATTAACCAGGTCATTCTTTGGGGACTATTTTGTCATCAACATGTCTTGCTGGCTCTAAGATGGTTTTGGTTTACAAAAGGCAACACATTGACTACCAAGGCAAATTCAATTCACAAATAGAAAACTGCATCACAAAATCACCTAGTTTCCTGCATTACGGTCTGGATTTAATCTGTGCCACACACCCCTATCTCAGAAACAATGACAAGAGAGAGAGAAAGAAACCATGACCTCCCCAAATCACCAAAGCAATACCTGTCCGTTCCTGACTTTAGTATGTTTAGCTGATTACAAGGACACTGTTAATGGTGTTATTCTTACTCAGCAATGAGAGGGGGAAAGGAAGAGAGCACACCAGTGCCAGGTCAGGGTGCAAGGCTTTCCTGCCAGTCCGCGTCCCACCTGCCCTGGCTGATTGGTTATGCTTGCTGTCGGAGCCGCCGCGTGCGCGGCAGGAGGATTTGGGAATGATTAATTGCCCTGTCTTCTGAGCGGAGAGTCCGGAGCAGCAGGGTTCTTGGTGTATGTAAATACACGTGGGCTCAACGCTGCACCGGCCCCGAATGAAATGAATAAAAAGACTTAACAAAAGAACTCGACTCTGAATGTTTAGATGTTGAAGATTAGTTTCTATTATGTCCCAGTGGGAGAAAAGAATATCTCATATGGGAAACTGGATAGGCTTCATGTTGCAGAGAAGTGAGAAAGCCCACTTCCCGAGTGCGGCTCGGCTTGTGCTACCGCTGGAATCAGCTCACAGACCCCCAAAAAACCGAGGTGCTTACACTGGTTATAAAATATAACCCTATAGAGCGAAATTGTGATCTCTGCTGTGAGCAGTGCACAGCATATATATATAAAAATAAGCCCTTTGGAATTAAATCGCATACTCAAATAGTCGGTTTCTGCTTTTCTTACTTCAATCTGATTCAAATGTGCACATCTGTTGTTATATTGTACGGCATTAAAATCATAATAGACCCTGTTTTATCTAAAAATGTAGGCACAGAACCCAGCAAGCAAGGAAGTGTCCCATAAACTGCAAGCAGCAAAAGAGGAAAAGTTTGGTCTTTTTGAATAATGTGAAATGAAACATTCCTTTAGCATTCTTCTTTCCTACCAAGATTATGATTTTTCTCTCTCTTTTTAATGCTCGGCATGTGAATTTTTGCATCCATTTTTTTCATCATAAAACATTTCTTAGATGGGAGTAAATCTGAATATTTTCCAAACTTCTGTGTGTTTAAAAATCACCTGTAATTCCCTAAATGAAATATTTTCTGTGGCACTGTGACAAAGGAGGGAGACCAGATGTTTTCAGAAAATTCATTTTTTAAACTGTTTGGGTTTTGGTGTGAGGTTTTTTTT
>JANHGB010051963.1:0-30770 GCA_026283785.1 Coracopsis vasa | reverse complement strand
ATTATTGGTGGTAGCAGTAGTGGTTTTGTGTTATACCTTAGTTACTGAACTGTTCTTATCTCAACCCATGGGAGTTATATTCTTTCGATTCTCCTCCCCATCCCTCCGGGAGCAGGGGGAAGAATAGAGGGGGAGTGAGAGAGTGGCTGCGTGGCTGACTGAGTTTAAACCACGACAGAGCTGTAGGTTTTGAATCTCCTTAATTTAAGGTAATGATTTGGAGGTGCTCTATGAATAATTTAATTGCATGTATGAACCAATAAGCAGGTAAATATGATTAAATAAGGTGTAACTTACTATGGTTGCAGCTTCAATAATGTAAGAACATTGCCCAGACAGTGTTTGTAGATAGGTAAGTGGCACATTTTATTAGCTGTATCTGGAGAAATAGGCAACTTGAAGAAAGGCATGTGTGCCGAAAGGCTCTTCTCCCTTTTATAGTTATGCTTGTTGGTTTAACAAAAGATATTACTTCTACAAACCTCATCTTGTCTGCAATTAAATAAAATACTCCCAGAATCATACTGTGTGAAAGATCCTTTAATTCATTTCAGATCTCCTGTAGCTTCTATCCAGTCCCATCTGCTTCGCTGTGTGAACAAGAGACTTTTATACCACTTCACAGCCTCTTCGTTCGTCTTTTGTAGTAACTTTGCAAAGATTTAATAGTGACATATAATGAGGGTTTGAGTGAGGGGAAACTTATCTTTTGAATGTGTGAATTACAGAGTGTACAGATGAACAAAGTGAGAAAGAGCAAAGGTATGTTCCTAATAGCAATTGATAGAGTTAATAGCAATAGCAGATGGATCGGCCTGACCTTTTCCTTCTCTAATTCTATAGACTGCACTGCTCTTTTCTAGTGGATGGTGAAGAGGAAAATAAAATAGGTTAGGAAAACTTTCTAAGCTCAAAACTAGGATAAAAGTGTAACATTTTGAGGGCATGGGAAACAACCACTGTCTTCCGTGCTTTTCTTTAAAAAAACAGTAAGTAAAAATATGAAATAAAAATGGAAATAGAAATAGTATCTTCCTGTTTAGGAAAATGAAAATTCTTTTCTTTAAAAGTAGAAATTTATTCTGTATACTTAGTGTATCAAAAGGACATAGACGTGGACATTGCATACACTCATCGTAGAAAAAATAGTCTTCAATTTTAGTAATGATAAATGTGTATTTTATTGCAGATGGAGCGTTACTGTATTTTTTATTGATTGCTAAAATGGGAGGTTAGAGCAGCAAAACCAAAACATCAAGAAGACTGACTTTTAAACCAGAAACCCAGAGGTGTCCACTGCATTATCCTGTCTGATCCACTGAGCTGGAATAGAGGAAAAAGTAGAAGATTCCAGTTTTTAGCATCAAGAACATTTGCCTTTTGTATCCAGGCTACTTAGGCCAACTTCTGGCTATAGAATTCATACATAAATATAAAAATAGGGCTCCTGAATCAGCTAGTGCTTGTAAGTACGTGCAGGATAGGGCATGGGAATTTCAGTGTTAATCCAGATGGGTCACTGTCTTTATGCTGTAGGATGTCTCACTCATCTGTATGGTCTGATAGTTTAAAAGTGAAACATCTATCAAAATCTCATTACTTTTGGAGAGGATGGGAGCTCATGGATTATAAACTTTAATTTATTTTTTATATCTTAAATTATGGTGCCGTACCTGAGCCATAAATTTTTACAAAACAAACTGCTGATGCATTTGAAAGAGTCAAGTAAATACTCAGCACGGCGACAGAGCAGCGATAGAGGGAGTGAGCAGGTGCGTGGGGTGAGGATGGCAGAGAGGTGCTGATGGCACATTGCTTTTGGAACTGCTGCTTTTGTTGTTTTTGCAATAAGATGCCTGTGTTTACTTGGAGAAGAGGAGAGAAGGTTAATGATATCAGTTCCTGGGAATACAGGCACTCCTCAGTGACTGAAAGGGAATATTCCTGGATCCACCAAAGATCATAATTTCACTCCCAAGTGTCTGCTAGCAGAAAGACATGCCTGTCTGCTTTCAGTTTAATATTATCACAAAGTGCTGATTTATTGAATGGTGGTGTCAAACTTCTCAACAGTCTTTGAGCCTGTGCTCTGTAGGGTTTGCTTGCTGGTGTAGGAGCCTGAAACGGCTATCAGTGTACAAGACAGCATTTTAAATAGAGCGGCACTAAATAGACTGATCCTGCAAACCTAGGATCCTGCAATTTATTTCAGAGAGAATGATCTTGCCAAGTTTTGTGTGCCATTTAAGAGGAAATCTTTCCCACTGAGACCAAATGCTTTTGGGAGTGAGAGTGATAAGCCCCTTGAATCCTTGCTAGATAATGCCAGTACCTCCTGGGACAGGGCTCAGGAGATTCCTTCAGTCCTATCATTCATCGGAGGTAAGGTTTGCTAAAGCACAAGAAGGATAAAAAGCTCAAAAACTATGTCAAAAAGATTTGACAAGTGAAGTAAAATGAAATACAGCCATGAAACCTGTGATGGGAGTCAGGGTAGGAGCCAGCACTGAGTTTATTTAGTATGACAACTTCATTAAGTATATAGATAATAAAGGATTGTTCTGTATCATTTTATTCTGTGTTATTTTTTCCCTGGTTACACTGGTTGTCTGCAATTGGTCTCTTCCTCTAATACAATTAGAATAGTGTTGATTCGAGAGATAACACAGAAAGTGAAGGTGATACAGATAGACAATTATAAATACATCTTCTTTGTTTCATGGTGTGGACAGTCTTCCCGTGAAGGTCACTCTGACAATGCTCAGGATGTACTTGTGGAGCTGATGGCTGGTGATGGCTGGTGCAACGCGAGGCCAGGCAGTGTAATCAGATCTTACATCTGGGTGCTTACTGTCAGGCTTTCAGGAAACTTCTTTTGCTCCGTGATAGACCTGTTCTCACTGGGCAATGGGAAAAGCCTATGTGACTGTTAAAACAAGAATGGAAAAATATGTATCTGGAATATGCATTGCTTTATCCTGCCAAGCCCAGTGTTTATTGTGGAGGCCAGACACATCTGTCCTCCTCCAACAGATATCATGGTGTTTCTTGGATTAAAAAGGCCGACTACAGAAGAACAGTGGAAGAAATTGCTTCAGAAGACTGACTTATTGGAGTTCTATATCATATGGACCCTGTCAAAAAAATATTAGCCACAGTAAAAGCTGACACTTGGGGAGATGAATGCAATATTGCTTGATATTTTGATTAACTTTATGGCAACATGCTCAAGGTGGGCGATGGGGAATTGAGTCCTTTCTTTGTTTGACCTGGGCAGTCAATATGATTACTTTGGGGATATTTTTTTGGTTTATGTAATAAAACATCTGTAATAAAAGCTTAAAAAAAAATTTGTTTTGGGAAAGAGACTGAAGACATGGATTGCAGCAGCTATTTGGGTCAAGGGGTCAGGCTTTTGCCAGGCTCCAGATGGGACGGAGAGGAGGACAGGAGCTGGAAGTGATTCTGAAGCTGAATCCATCGAACAGCAGCAATGTAGGGAGATGCACCTGATCGGACATTTGGCAAGAACAAGGTCGATATGCGCATTATTCCCTTTATGGGGTATTTCCGAGAATGCTGCATCTGAACGTGTGTTTGTTCTGAAAACTTGCAGTAAGTGTGAATAAGAAACCTCATTACACTGTCTTTGCATCTTCATGCCCTTGCAGATTTACTGGAAGATCTTGGAAAACAGCACCTTTGGCGGGACAATTTAGTTGTATCAAGGATAAGGAATTCTTGCTGGAAGCTTGACAGGAGAAATAAGATTTGCCTTTTCATTTATATAGCACATAAATTAATCTAGAGAGTGGCCCAGCTATTAGTAAAGTGTATGGGCTTAAAAATAACCCTGTTATGAAATAGGACATGATGCAATACAATGGTATTACAGTAGTTTAGTTGTGCTTGTTCAGAAGAAAGCAAATTATGAACATTTGCTACATAATAGTGGATATTCTACCACTTCTGGTTATGCCTGGGCCTCCAGGTCCTTGAAGAGCAAAAGCCAGACCTTAAGCAGTCTTACACTGTTGTTCAGATTTGCAATTCAGATTTGCAGATTTCAAATTTTCAGATTTGCAGAGATGATATTTGTGATACTATAAGGTGTATTTAAACACAGTGCAAAGGTGAAGGGCTGATTCTGCAGGGCACTGGGTGCCTTTAACTGCATTGAAGCCCAGGTGTTTCAGGCTACTCAGCGTCTCCTCAGGCTTCCCACCATACCCAGAGGCACACAGGTTTCTTTTGGTGGAAGGAAGCTGCAGGATGTTTGCAGCCAGTGAATCTGCACTGGATACTCTGCACTGGAGGGAGGTTTGTGATGTTTTCTGATAAGTGGCATCAATCTTCCTAGCATTACTAGCACATTACAGTGTCTTCTCTTCTTCCCTATCCTGGCTGGGGCACGATGAGCCCTCAAGTATTACTTTCCAAACTGAAAATCTTAAAAGCCATCAAAACATCAGTGCTGTCCAACTGCACTGTCAAAAAATTGCTGTCCAGTCTATTTAAAAACCGTGGCTTTTAAAAATATTTTTAATTTCATTAAAATATGTTAATGTTTTGCCTTTCCCTATGCTTTTGGACTCAGAAGATAAATGATTTTTTTTTCCAGAGAAGCAGATAACTTTTTCTATTCCTCTACAAAAGCTTTATGCCACAATAATTTAAGATTTCCTCCAGGTTAGAATACTTCTGCATGTAAAACCTCTTTGAAGGTTTAAATACACTGTAACTGAGTTTTGACATGTATTAGCATGTGTCAAGTACAGCAGTTATTAAGGGTAGTGGAGACAAGACACATTCCATCTCTCCAGCGACTGACTTGCAGGTGTCCAGATCACTACAGGCCACAAGCGGGCAAAGCCACTAAAAAAATAATCACCCTTTGTTGTAACAAGCATTAAAAACTCCCTTTACCGACCATTTCAGCAACAGATCCATGAATGATCCAGTGAGGAATAAACTCTAGTTGCTGTCTTACAAAATCATGTCCCAAGGTTGTGACTGGGAAATTTGCCTTCTTTATTCCTTCTGATGTAAATCTTTTCTGTGTCTCTTGTAAGGTTCTGCATTCACCCAGAACATATTTTTAAAGTGTATTCAAGCATACATTTGCATAGCATGATGGGCATTAATTAAACAGGAGTTACTGAGGTCTGACCTGTTCCTCTTCTGAGTGAGCTGAGTCTGTCTGTATCCAAATAGTTTGTAAGAGAGAAATCATTTGCAATAGTAATAAGATTTTTTTAATCCTTTAATTGTTTTCATTCATTGAGCAGAATTAAAGGAGTTCAGCCTGGAGAAGAGAAGGCTACTTGGAGATATTATAGCAGCCTTCCAGTATCTGAAGGGTGCCTACAAGGATCCTGGAGAAGGACTCTTCATCAGGGATTGTAGTGACAGGACAAGGGGTAATGGGTTCAAACTTAAACAGGGGAAGTTCAGGTTAGATATAAGGAAGAAGTTCTTTACTATGAGGATGGTCAGGCACTGGAACAGGTTGCCCAGGGAAGTTGTGAATGCTCCATCCCTGGCAGTATTCAAGGCCAAGTTGGACAGAGTCTTGGGTGACATGGTCTAGGGTGAGGTGTCCCTGCCCATGGCAGGGGGGTTGGAACTGGGTGAACTTTAAGGTCCTTTCTACCCTAACTGTTCTATGATTCTATGAGTGTGACATGCAAAAGGAAATACTCAGGACTCAATGCTTTTTAAAGCATAACAACTGACTCTGCACTTCCCTCCTCAGGGCACAGCTTCTGTTCTGCAGCGCAGGTCTGACAACGAGGAGTATGTGGAAGTGGGAAGACTTGGTCCATCAGATTATTTTGGTAAGAAAATTCAGCTCATGTATGGTTCAGAAAGACAGGCACATGGAGTTAACATCAAGTAGTCATTGTCCTAATTAATGTTCTACTCTTTCACACGAGAGGGGTTATGTGTAGGTCAGCTGCTGCTCTCAGCGATACTGAGAGATGTCAGCGGAGCTGAAACTGTTCCTTGGTTTACACCAGTGCAGCTGACAGGAGGCAGATCTAGAACCAGCAAAACAGTCTTGAAAGCGTTTGTTTTCAAAGGCATTTTACATGCATGCATTATGCATGTATGATGCACTTGTACTGTCAACAGAATTATGTAGAGTGTCTATCATTAGATACATACAGGCAGATGTTCTACAAATAAAGCAACTGAGTATGCACCCACCAAAAGAAGCACAGAGCGTGTGACAGTGTATTTATCCCTGTTTCCAGGTGAGATAGCGTTACTGCTCAATCGGCCCCGGGCTGCTACGGTGGTGGCACGTGGACCCCTGAAGTGTGTAAAGCTGGACCGGCCACGCTTCGAACGAGTGCTCGGTCCTTGTTCCGAAATCCTCAAGAGAAACATCCAGAGATACAACAGTTTCATTTCTCTCACCGTCTAAATGATTCCTTCTGGAAAGCTGCCTCTCTGTGACCTTGTGCACTTAAATTTGCTCTGTGCAGCTCCATAGCTTTATGAGGAAAAAGATTAAAAGTGTGCATCTTACGCGTATTTTTTCTGTTCATGTCACGTAGTGGATGTCAGTTCAAATCTCATGTATCATGTAAGTAGGAAGACAACTGTTTGGATAAGACTAGCTTTGGAAGATTAGGCTCTTGGCTTGCAGGCAAGATTTTTACCTATTGTTGTATGATGTAGCTTAAAACTGTGTTTTTAACTATTTAAAATACATATGAATTTATATTTCCTTCATTATCTTTAAGGTTGGTCTTACCTTTTGTCAAGCTTCTTTCATCAAGAGGTGTCCCTCTGCCTCTCACTTTTAAAAGACTTTTCACTGGTTCTGGACTGGAGGTTTCTGAAATCCCATAGGGTGAGTGGCAGTGACATAGTTTAAGAGGGAAGGTTGGAGGAAGGTTTTGATCATTCCAGCAAGCCAGGGAAAAACAGAGCTTTTGAGAAATTTTGTTTGTGGCTTAGATATAGGGGCCATATTCCTCCATGTTACAAGCCCTGTCAAGTCTGCTTTGTAGGATATGCTAAACCAAACAGCCTGATTCAGTCTTCTGGGTGAAGAGGTCAGGGGACAATGGTTTCTAAGAATTCAGACGAAGCCTTTAGGACCCAAGTTATTTGCCCTCAGATCTTTTCAAATGAGGGTTTGCGTTAGATCCCTTAAAAGTCCAGCAGGAGCATCCTTGCTGAATTAAGTGGGCTTCAAAACGTATTTATCTGCAGCGGTATCCTCAGCCACTTCTCTGAATATTGTATGTAATGCTGAAGAGATGGTGCCAGGTGCACCTCAGAGGCAACAACAACAGTTTGTTTTTAATAAGGTCCACTTAATTAAATTTAAATGCCTTTCATTTAGTATATGACTGAATTTTAGGACTTTTTAGGATTTTCTGAAAGCCAAATACATGCTTCAGAATTGCTGCCTCTCCTCCAAAAGACACTGCAAAACCAAAAGCACCAGGATCTTGCAAGAAGCTTTTAGAGCCCAGGTCCCTCCAGGCATGGGCAGCCTTGCTAGTGGTTGCTGCTGCCGTGCCTATGCACGGGTCTCCTCTTGGATGGACCTTTTTGCAGATCCAGACCTTCCTGTGCTGCGCAGCCCTCAAAGGTGGGAGCATCTAGATGATTCTTTGTGAAGCTATTCCCTTGAAGGAAAAGTTGTCTTTGGTAACAGCAGCAAAACTCTGCATCTCAGCTACTCTAAATAGCACTGCCTGCATCTCAGTTGTGGCAAAACTCTATTTCTTCTTTAGGGTAACATTTGAGTATGTACAAACTTTCTGTATCTTGTACATGCCAAAGGTTATGCAATGAAATAAGGCAGCAGTCTCCCTTTTAGAAATAGAGGTGTTAGTGAAGAACATGGCTAAAATTACTGACACGCAATGTGCTTTCTTCTTTAGAATTAACAAAAACTAGCTTGGGACTTTCCTACCGACTCCCACTCAGAGGGCCCAATGCTGCAGTAGCTGTAACCACAGAGGTCGTTACAGACCAAACTGCTTCTCGGCTTCACATGCCTCTCATCACTTCAAGGTGCTTAATTTATTTCAGCATATTTTCAGAGGTCCTGTCAGTGTATATTCGTTGCTACTATTTATTATGATTCTGTTGTGCTTCTTGCACTTGTTATCAGATATGACCATTCACATTTTTCAACCTTGCAATTTTTATCACGTACATTTCTATAGGCAGACCCCCATTCTATATATAGAGAGATAAATGTTTGTGTTTGCAAAACTTTTGATTTGCTTCACTGTTTTTGTATTCTCTTGTGCAATTTTTAAAAGAAATATTTTTTAAAGGCTACCAGTCACTCATGGATGTTCTTTTACCTATTGCATTTCCATTGTATTGGTAAAAAATGGTGAGTGTTTTGCATAACATGCAAGATACATTTCTTTTTAAACACCAAGTATTAGCCTTGCTGTTTAGAAGTTACTCAAGCACACACACTAACACCAGATCCTTTGCTTTAAACCTTTACAGCTCATGGAAAATACATTTGAATTATGGTTCTGTTGTAAGCAATTTCAAGAAGAGTGTAACCATTTAACACCGGGATTCCTATGCTGTAAGTGGATCAAAATGATATTTAATGACATTTTAAAGATAATTGTGATATTTGCAGTGGCTGATGGGACAGGATTATGGTATGAATAAAATTCTTCTACATTATGTGTGGCCGTTGTGCATTTATGAATAATAAGGTCTGTATGAATAAATGTTCTAGTTAAAATCTGCATATCATAAAAAGTTTGAACTCTACTGAAAATAATCAGATGCAAAGGGACAAAAAATAGACCAAGAATCCCTGTGTGATATATGGTAATGGAAACCAAAGTGGTTTTCTGGAGGATTAATAATCTTCTGTTTAAATGTAACCATATATGTCTTTATAAAGAAACAGGGGTACAAGGTGTCTCCTGGACCTTCATGTTGTTGTTTGGATGCCAGTTTAGGCAGGTGTTGAAGCACATGTGGAACATGAAGTATGTGAGCTGGTTGTAGGAACCCTGTGTAGAGCTTCGAAGCCCACAGGGCTGCTGCTGAGACTGTTGTACAGCTAGCAGGAAGACTTGGGGAAGAAAAAACACAAAAAACTCCTTTTGCCCCAGTATCATAGTCAAGGCCCATGTGCAGGGCTGTTGGACCCACTCCATGCAGCTTCTTCAGCTTGTTCAGCCTAGAAAAGAGAAGGCTCCAGGGAGACCTTAGAGCAGCTTCCAGTGCCTGAAGGGGCTGACAACAAATCTGGAGAGGGGCTTTTTGCAAGGGCATGTAGTGACAGGACAAGGGGGAATGGCTTTAAACTGACAGAAGGAAGATTTAAATTATTAGGAAGAAATTCTTCCTTGTGAGGGTGGTGAGACACTGGCAGAGGTTGCCCAGAGAAGCTGCGGCTGCCTTGTCCCTGGCAGTGTTCAAGGCCAGGTTGGACAGGGCTTGGAGCAACCTGCTCCAGTGGAAGATGTACCTTCCCATGGCAGGGGGTTGGAACTGGATGAGCTTTAAGGTGCCTTCCAACTCTCACCATTCTGTGATTCTGTGATTTTCTGTGGTAGCCCCCAGACAGGAATCCTGGGCGGCTCCCGGCATCCAAGGGCTGTCCAGCTTTCCATTTTTGGAGTGTGTTATTTTTCCCCCCTTTGCTATGATTCAGGAGGGAAGGACTTGTCTTCCCAGAGAATTACTCACATTATGTAGTAATCAAGTGACCACTCTGTCTGAGGTTCTTCCAGAAGGACGTTACCAGCCCACGCTCCCCAGAAAAGAGCATCTCACCACTCCTCATTGTCATTCTTTTTTCGGTAGGTTTTGTGTCACAGCCATTTCAGGAGTCCCAGGACAAAAGACAAGACTTTTTTTTAATAGAAACTAATTGTAACTCCAGGATTTTTACGAGGCCCATGCGGCTGACCAGACTCTAGTGTGTTATCAGGTTACTGTCAGCTCTTCTAAGCATTCCCACTGCATTGTGGCAGTGGGTGCCTAAAGCTGTTGAGTCATATGAATCCTTGATCCTCAAGCACAGTGTGATACCGTGTTACATGTTCAGGTGTCAGTGGAAAGCAGGAGCTGTTGCAGAGAGCCAAGTCACCCCCATGTGTGACAGTTTGTTCTTTGGCTGCTGGTTGTTTTTTCTTGCAGTATGTGGTCTTCAGAAGCAGAGTCACCACACGAAGGATGACATTTCTGCTGTTGTAAAGGTTGCACAAATTGTGTACATCACATTCAGTTTCAAGCCTTAAATAGTGCATAAATTCTGTCACTGACCTGTTTATGGAAGAGATCATGTTTGTTCTTTGCACACATTTCTGTGTAGCTGCCGAGAGAGAGGATATTTTCTTGTGCAGAGGCAAAACCGTGACAGTCTCCTTAAAGAGAGCCAGAGATCCCATTGCCTGCTGTTCACGGCAGTGCCACATGAACACAGACTGACTGCAACTGCAGTAGAGTCCCCAAAGACTGTTCCAAAAACCATTGCAAGTAGATGGGAGTTAGCAGAGTAGGAAGACCAAGTAGCTGATGTTAATCTTAATGATCTAAAGGTCCTTCCCAACCCTCACTATTCTATGATTCTATGTTGCACCATTGATGTCCATGCTCATTGCAGGGGGATTGGACTAGAAGACCTTTGAAGGTCCATTACAACCCAAGCTGTTCTATGATTTTATGATACTTGATCCAATGAGCACTAACCGGCTTAAAAGCTCACATTTGATATTTTGAAGACCAGCTCACCATTTAGAGACCGAATTATCTACTCTGACATTCCCAGACATGTTTTTTTGATTTGTTTCTAATGATTTGGCAACTCCGGAGCTCATTTTTGCCTTCTTCCAATACACACGCCGGCTCAGAAACTCATGTTTCCACAGCCAGAGTCACTTCTGTAGGTCCCAGTTCCCTCTGGAGAACATATTTGGATGTGAGCGTATGCGTAGCCTTGAAAATCAGATGTTACGGGACTGAACTGGCTTCGATGCTCCTCCTTCTCCAAGGGTTTCTCTTTGCTGCTCGGTGGAGTTTTATCCGGGATGCAGCACTCACACGACAAGCTGGCCTTTTCTCTGGAAAAGCCTGGCCAAAGGAGCTGGCATCTGCAGCCAGCTGGTATTTTTGTGAAGGCTGAAGATGTTTTTTGTGCTTGATCAGGCTCCAATACCAGAGTGATTCTTCTGATGTCTAGGATTCTGGATTTGGCTTTTAGAAAAGAGGCTGCACTTTGCCTGGGAAAGGAAAGCAAAGCATGAATGTCTCCTTGGGCACATACTCTGCCTCCTGTCTCAGAAGTGCCCGGGTAACTTTTCCCCTCTGAGTGCTCCAGCCCTTTCCCAGCTGTGTTTTAATCCTGGTTTTCAAGTCATTCTCTGCAGAAGTATCGCAGAGAGCCTCCACTGCCCAGACAGGCTGCAACACGTCCCATCCTCATGTGCTGAGGCAACTTTAAGTGTGCAGAGTTATCTTTAAAACAGTCATGAGCTCTCATGGAGGAAAAAAAGTAATCATTTTACCCAAGAAGACTGCTCCTATCCCAGTATAAACTGTCTCCAAACATGGAACAGCAGAATGCCATTTTCCTGCATGGGCCAGCAGTGCTGAATGAATTGGCAGATGCTGCAAGATCTCTGGTAGCTGAACTGTGAGAATGCTGCTTCTCTCTACGCACAGCTTCGGCTCAAGGCCGAAAGTGTTGCTTTGCCAAAAGAAGTGCCCCTCACTCAAGCCCTGATGGGATAAATCAAGCCTTGTACTTCCAGGACCCACTGGGTGCATTCACCTTACCCTTGGTGGTTGTAACAGCCTCTGCTCTTTGCAGGAGCTGGCAGTTGGAGACAGGATGTATAGACTGATGATGAGGTAGGGATTTTCTCACCACTGCTGCTGTTACTGGCGCTCTGGATGTCCATACTGCTGGCTCGAGGGAAATCAAGCCTTTCTGGGAAGTGGCTACTCCCTATCCTCTTTATACAGAAAATGTATTGTTATTATTTGAAAGCACTTTTGTATTCCCCTTAGACTACAAGCATGGCGATTGTTCCATTAGAAGACATCATGGTGCATAGCAGTGAAATACGACGTACAGTACCATGCAGTATGTATTTTCCAGATAAACTGGGAAAACAGTGAAATGGATCTGCAAAAGAGGGGGTACAATAGCTGCTTTGCATTCCTCCACATGTGTGG
This sequence comes from Coracopsis vasa, assembly GCA_026283785.1. Classification (NCBI taxonomy): domain Eukaryota; kingdom Metazoa; phylum Chordata; class Aves; order Psittaciformes; family Psittacidae; genus Coracopsis; species Coracopsis vasa. Next base: position 18,575 of record JANHGB010051963.1, on the reverse strand, counting down.
AATTTATGTGCTCTACAGAGCGACTCTGTTCCGTTCCCATGTGTTTACGATGATCGGACGATGAGCTGTATTTCTAGCCAGTTTCATTTTCACTGTTGTATTTGTGGGCCAAGCACAAAGTCGCAGCGACTTCAGATCGAACGCAGCCATGAATTAGTGCTGGCTAAACCCTCCCACCATTTATTTCCACTATGGCAGCAAGAGGGAACAGACTTAGCAGCTGAAAAATACAAGAGATTATTTCTCCTCCTCATCCAGGGGCAGCTCAAGCAATTTGACAGATAGAAGCAGTTGGCTGCATTTGCAGACTCTGGGTTATTTGATTGAGACTTTCCAGCCCGGAGGTGCATCTCCTCCGCACCCCACCCTGCCTGTGGAGCTGGAAGTGCTGTGGAAGCGGGGAGATGTGTCACTGATCACAGTTTAACTTGTGTAATGATGACTGCAGAAATTGCTGCCAGAGAGGAATCTGCATCTCTTAGCACCGGCTCCTGCAGAGATGGAAGAGCCCCAGTCTTGGTCCTGCAGTCAGGAGGGAATCATGCCCCCACACACGATTCATGCAGCTCCTGGCGAGGCTGAAGGTATCTGGGAAAGCAATAGAGCTGCTCCAAGCCTGGCAAGTGTAAGTCACCGCTAACGGCCACCATCAGCATCATGAGCTCTGCTCCCACTGACATGGACTCTCAGATGCATCCAGCACATGCTGCCATGGGCTGAATTCCCATGCGATGGCAGGATGGTTCATATCCTTGACACATATCCAGTAAAGCATCACACCCTCTCCTATTGCCTTGCATTTCTGGCTCATAGCCCGGGATTCAGCTTTTAGAGAAATACAGGATTAGCCAAGGAGAGCTTTTTAATACTTAGATTTGCAAGGGGCAGGAGAAGGTACCAAAACAACCAGAGGTTCCTGAGGAACAAGAGAACCAGCCCAACAAAGGCAGCCTTGTGCAAGCGGGGAGATGCAGCAAGAACCTGTGTCCGGATGAAAGCTGCCCTATCAAAATAGCCATAAACAAACCCGCCTCCTCTGCTACAGAAAAGCTGTTGTGCCAGGAGCATATTAAATTGTATATGCTTTTTCTCAAGGCAAAAGAATTGCAGCAGTGATGGCAGCTGTGTGTGCTGGAGCCGAGCCACTGTATTCAACTAATGAAGGCCTTGCTGAGGACGGGGTGGGGGAAGGACTGCGGATGAATGTATTATTCACAGGGACCCATACTGGAATAATCTACCGGCACTGGGGATATGTGGTAGGGAAAAAAAGGTGAATGCCCGGACACTGAAAGCTGATGCATTTGCCAGAGTACAGGTGATGGGCCACATCCCTTCCCAGGCTGGCCCCTGCACTCCTGCTGGTGCTGCTGTTTACAGAGTGAGGGAAGATGTGTTTTTACTTCCCCGGGTTTCCCTAGGGAGGTTCTGGGTCCCAACCCACAGGAGCGAAGCTGGGCTGCAGCTACTGCTCTGACCCAGGCAGAGGAGTAGGTTACAGGCAGAGGCTGTTCAGCCTGCCTGGTATGGAGTGTGCAGGAGGTAGGATTTAGAACCTCTGAGGAGCAGGAGACATTGACAACCCCATCCTCCACGTCAGTGGGCTCTGCTGATAGCCACCTGGTTGGTCCCAGGTGTGGTGGGTGAATGGGAAATAAAGTGGGCTCATACCCACAGAAGGACTGCCTTAGTCTGTTTCTCTTCTAGCAGTGCTGCTCTCTTGGCTTGCACTTACATCTTGGAGAGATGGGGAGCAGAGGGCTTGGGACTCACCCATCTTGCAGCCAGTGTACCCCTTTTATGAGCCCATCTCTGTGTGTGTGTCCCTGCACTGGGGATACAGGCTTGGAGGGGTCGCTCTGCAACCTCTGGATGTTAGTGAATTGTAAACAAAATGTGATTTCATCACCACTCACACTGTCTTAGCCATGTGTGAGAGGAACTTTGCAGCCAAGCCCTTTGCTCTGAGTCTGCTGCCTATGATTTGCACTGAATTCCTTGGGTTACTGGAGATTCAAGACTGAATCTTGCAGCCCCTGTGCAGAGGAAACACACAGGTCCTGTAAGAGCCCAGATCAGCCAGAGTCCACTGTGAAGCATGGTGAGTATCTAAAGTCTTTTTTCCACCTTGAGCTCAAATCCCTTATGAGCAAAGCTGATTTGGGAGTAAAGAATACAGGATAATCTACCATTCCTCCCAGAATTTAGGAACATCAAGAAGACTAGCAGGATGCTTTCCTTATTGACTCAGGAGCATGTTAGTGCAGAAGCACTTTATGTAGATCCTCCTTAGTAAGGAGCAAAAATAAACCAGAGTAAGTTCAGAAAGGATGACTTCTGTGCAAACACCTTGCAGGTGCTTCATCAAAGATCAGTTCAGCTCCAGGCAATACAGTTCAAAAGCTGCAGTGAGGAAATGGGATAGAAGAGCCTGACACCCATCTCATCTTAAACTCTGTTGCTGCAGCTGTCCCATTCTTTAAGGCAGAAGAGGAAATTTATGGCTCTCCTGCAATGTGAGCAATGCCCTGAGCACCCACAAGGTAAATGCCCTTTTGTGCTTGAATTTATTCTGTATCTGAAGTCACTGTGCACACAGGGCTAACATGATTCAGTGAAGGAAAACCCATTTTAGTTGCTTTTTAAGCAGATTACAGCAGATTAGCTGACTAATCTGTATGGAATCCTCTCTCCAACTATTTCAAACTGTAAACAAATCCAGCCACTTTTGTGTTGCACCTAAATATTTACTGTGGATTATATGAAGATTAACTTCAAATTACATTTGCAACAATGGTTTGGTTTTGTGGCTTGCTACCTTCAGTAATGTAAACCCTTTTGGAAGAAATATACCTTCAACAAAATGTGAGCATAAGAACCATCAACTGTATAACAGCATGTACCAGAGCAAGTACACAAACAGAAACTGAGTATGTTAGTGTGGACAGATGAAGGAAGCTAAGAATAAAAGCTAGTGGTTCAGAATAAAAATGCCAAGGATTATCATAACATGGAAGTAAAATCTTCCCTATAATATCCTCTGGTCCCTGTAGGGCTGTGCCTGTGGCTCTCCAGGCTGTCCAGCTTGGGTACTGCTGCTCTGAGACAGCAAAGCCGGCCTTGCACAGCATTTGGTTGGGACATGGGGAATGTTGTGTCTACCAGGCTAGTGAAGGAATGCTCAGTTTACAAGACAATGGCTTTTTAGGAAGTCAGAAAAAGTTAAACAGCCTTCCCAGATGGAAGATTGTCCCTTTCCACCGTTTGTATAATTAGGGCAGCTTCAAACTCCTATAAAGAGACAATCTGTTTAATATAAGAGATTTCTAAAGTCTTAGCAAATGAGCATCTGAGAACTGGCTTCTAATGTGGTTTATGTTCTTTTTGATAGATTTAGGTTATGGGAATGTTGGTTACAGAGGCAGTGAGTGATTCATGCTGAAACCATCCGGGTGCCATCTGATACACGCTGTCCATCTTAAGGTAGAGGGAGGAGGCTGCTGCCTGTGCTGTATTAGTGCCTGCAGTGAAGCTGTTTTGGTGTTAAGTTATAATTGCAGAAAAATTACTACAGCAAAGGAAGAAAGGGCTGCGATTTGCAGAAGAGAGGTAATCCTGAGCAGATCAACATTTCCATAGCAAGCTGGGGTCTTATAGTGATGCCTTGAGACCTCAAACCAACGTGCTCCCTGTAAGGACCTATGCTGGCCCCTTATTAAAAGCAGGTCTCCCTGGAAAGTCTCTGACTGCTGCCTGACAAGCATAAAACAACACAAACAGGAGCTGATTGCTCTATGCTTACTGCCCACTTTGGAGCTCTCTTGGAAAACATCTTTCCCCCACTGACTGTAGTTTTGCCTCAGTAACACTTGCAGGATCAAGCCCTTGAGCAGATGAGGGGGAAAAGCAGGGGAAGAAATGGCATTCTCCTCTGTATTTTTCTCCCTGTAGTCAGCCTTGCCGCTGCCAGATGTAAAATCCATCATAGACACACCTTAACACCACAATGGGAGAGCAGGCATTGAGCCTAGATAATTGGGTTACCAAAGCAAAGCCATGGGGTGCAATGCTGGGCAACAATGAAGTGATTGCTATCATCCAGTTGCCTTGCAGCACCTCTCTGTGCCGACTCCTGTTATGAGGGTGGGAAAGGTGGGAAGCCGGGATACTCTTGTTCAGAACTCATGGATCCCCACTGGACTTTCATAACTTCTCCAGGACTTGTGTGAGAGCAGGGCAAGGCCACAATCTTTGCAGCATCATTTAAGCACCATTCTTTTTTGTTGCCACGTAGTAAACAGAAGACTTGAGGATACTATTTCTGTTTGTAGGTTTCCCCTCCCTCTATTGCTCATGTTTCAATTATATTTAGATCTGGAAGGAAAGTTCATGTCTTATATTAAATCTGTAGTTGAACTATAGGGGCTCCTTGACCACTTTCTCTGAGTTGATTCATGTTAAAATAAATTCAGAGTCACAGTCATCAGTGGCTTGTGCAGGCATCAAAAAAAGCTCTTGAAATGTGTAGGAAGCTGCTAGTATGGAGCAGCAGCCTCCAACCCCCTGAGCCCTTTGTGTGAGCACCAGGACTTTGCTATATGGCCTTGGAGCAGCTCTGTCAGGGGTCCTGTGTCCTTCCCCAGTGAAGCCACTCCTCTCTGCCTCCTGTTTTGCAGTGTTTTGCTGACTGTGTGCCTGCAGGGCTAGTGCATAAACACCATTCACCTGCAGCCATTTCCTCGTGCAGAGCATCTCTGCTTAGGAGAGAAAACAGCTGCAGCAGGAGGGACATGTGTCTTTTCCAACACATCATCCCTTTTCTATCCCAAGGTGGTGGCCTTGGCTGAAGGCAAATACTCCAGATAACGGGGCACCAAAGAAAGCCTCCCCAGGCTGGAGAAACACTGGCTAAACAGTAGTGCCAGCAGCTCCTGCCCGAGATAAGGCAGCGTGCTTTCAAGATTTATCGCCTTTATCCCCATTTGCTGCCAGCCTGAATGTTTCAATTATCTTTCTCTGTTTTGGCATTTCCCTCACAAGCAGTGTTATTCTGTTGCTGCTGTTTCAGCAGGGACAGATGGGGCCTTGTTTTCCAAACATGACACACATGCATTGAAAAGCAGCCGGCCGATGGCAAAGCATATTTGGTCTGCCTTGGCGATTTGAAAGGTTATTATCTGACCTCTCTCTCATCACCTTAGCCCCATAAATCTATCATAAATGTAGCAAAGGGGCCATTCTTAGCCCTTTAGAAATGCATCCTGTTTCCTCTGCCAGGGACTCATGATTTCATTGCTGACCCTACCAATTAATTCCCATAATGCATTCACTCCAAGCTTCTTAGAAGTTAATTCGCTCCCCGGCTTGACTCTCTTGAGGCAAATTCAGCCCTGGGGCAACTTCACTCATACCAGGGTGTAACATCAGCACTGACTTTAGCCCCCAGTTCCTGCTTTTGGTTCTAGCAGCATCTCAAATTGCTCATTGGCATTGGATGGTTGTTTTCAAGATCTCGCATAGCTTCAGGTCTTCCTCTCTGATGCTATATACACTGATAATGAGCTGTGTTAGCTAATCCCCCATCAGGATTCATAATGTCAGAAGAAAACGCTGATAGAAAAAATGTTCATCGCAGATTGTTCTGCAGTACAAAAGGTCATTCTGGCTGCACAGTTTGTCAGAAAACTATTGATTTGGTGTGAAAGTTTTTCAGGGAAAATTGTGAGTTTCTCCTCTGCAGCAATCAAAATGTTTCATTTTGCAATAGCTACCAACTGTGCCCTGCATCAGAGTGCAGAGTGAGATGTAAATATGAAAGGTCACTGTTTTCAAGAGTGCTCATTAAAACGTCCGCACATCTTCAGCAGCCCTTTTTGTGACCTTAAGCTGTCCATTACCCTCTGAAACCCCTTTGGATAGTCTCTGGACCAGCACAGCACCCACATCCCTCCAGCTCCCACAGGCAGCACACAGATTTCCATAGGGCATGACTAGGCTGGCAACTGGGGGAGAATTATCTCTATTTGGATTCCACACAGCGATGTACAAAATTAGATGTTTAAAGGGAAGAAAAGCAGAAATATAAACTGATGAGAACTGCCCTTCTGTTGCTGCCAAATACAATCCTTTGGCATTAGTAGATTAACCTAAAAAAATTCTGGCGTCCGGTTTTCAATCCATTTCACATCCCAGCCATCACTATAGGCAAGACTGTTTGCAGAGCTGGGTGTGTGTCTGAAGCAATAGGACACCATGGTGGGGATGTGTCTGTCACCTGGGGTCCTGAAGAAACATCATCACCATTCCACCGATCAGGGTGTGATGGAAACAGCTTTCTGGGATGGGACTGGATGAATCTGAGCTTGGTTTCATCATAAGCAGCAGGTGGGGAAGGACAAATAGTCCCTACAAGGCAGAAGGCTGCTGCCACCATTAACCAGTAACCAACATGTGTGAGAGCATCTCAGCAGAGCCCCAGGCAAGATCCGTCTGTCCACCATCCAACACACGCTCCTGAAAACAGCCTTGCAACAGCCTCTGGGAGCCAACACGCTGCGTTTTACCACCAGAAAAACAATTACACGCGAAACCTCAGCTCCCAGGAGGGCATGATTGAAGGAATGTATTTTGGCCAAAGGGTGGAAATGGATCAAATCTGCACATCTGCACCCAGCAGCGCGGTCTGGTGGGTGCTGTGCAGGTAAGGGGAAGGCTGTCTGCAGAACAGGGTTTGCCTGCAGCTGCTGCTAAGCTCGTTTTTTAATGCAGCATTTTCGATTATTTCCTATTCACTTGATACATCACCAAAATAGATCCAGTTCTCCCCTGTTTTAGCCTCTGCTAAAACCCTCAGACCACATCTTCTCCTATAACAAAAAGTATGTGGAATTGGCTAAAAAAGAAACATTCCTGTTCTCACAACACTTAAAAAAAAAATAAAAATCCACTCCTTTCCTAAAGAAAAAAAAAATAGCACTTATAAGACTTTATAAAACTGCTTCTGTCCAGAAGGCTCCTGCGTCAGAACAGCTTCATCCCGTTAACTATTGCTGTGCCAAGCCTCACTGTAAATTATTAATCATCCTAAAATATCTGATGAAAATAGAGGCAAAAGGCTTGATAACAGCAATGTGTATCACATAATTCATTTTGATCTTACTTAAAGTCTTTAAGATCTTGAGGCATGACAAGGAAATGATGGAACTGTGGGGATGCAAGGAGAAACCCAAGTATGGGAGCATCTGGCCTGCTGGGGGATGAACGTAGATGCCTTTGTTAGACTCAGTGAGTAACTGTGAAAGGGAGAATGAGAGAGAGGGAACTCAAGCGACGAGCTGAACTTGCAAATGTTTTTGGCATGAAATCATGAGGGCAAATGCAAAGCTATCCACCCACCAGCACATGTGTGGAGCTGCCACTTTATGGGGACAATCCTATATATATATATATGTATGTATAAGGGAGTGAATGAGATGCAAGGGGCTTACATGAGCTCTTCACTGCAGAGAAGATGACTCTTGGGCCACTCTACCCTCATGAGTGCAGCACAAGATGCAGGACTGCATAACAGCAGATGCCGGAAGGGTGACACAGGTCTTCGGGCGATAGAAGCACATTTTGGCAGCAGTGCAGTGACTCGGGATAAGCCCTGTGGATGGGGACAGTTTGTGGGTGCTCTGTGCCCAGCCATGGGGTGACCCTGTTGCCTACATTGCCAGGGAGAGCAGTGCCAAACAGACTCTGCGTCCCGATTGTGGGGGAGTGTTGGGAAAACCGCACCCAAGCAAAGCTGCTGGGAGAGAGAAGGACATTTTGTTGTGAAAGGGTTTTTCTTCTTCTGAGATCTCTTTTTTTTTCCAAGCTGCATTTCTTTGTGAGGCTTTGTGGACAGTGTGGGCAGAGCCAAGTGGAAGGAATTTAAAGGGAGAAGGCAGTTCAGGGTCATAGCCCGATATGCGGATACAAACCAAACAGTTGCTGATGGTACGAAGCAGATCCACAGAGCTGGTGTGGGGCTGCAGACATGCGGCGTGGCACCGGCTGCCAGGGGGCATGCGGAGCAGCGGCGCTGGCTGGATGAGTGCAGCCAACAGCCAAGAGCTCTGAGGCACCAAGGGAGCGCATGCAGGCAAAACAAGGATGAAGCATGAGATGGACCTGCAAAGGGAGGCGAGGCAGGGCAGAGACCTAAACACCAGCCTGAATTGGCTGGTTTGGTCCTGGCCCTTATGTTGGGAAGGGAGTTTCTGGGCAGCTTTCCAGCAGGGGCAAGGTGAACCTGGGAGAGAACAGCTGAGTGAACACGGGCTGAGGAGGGACAACATCCAGGCCAAGAAGCCTTGCAAGCGAAAACACTCATTTGCTCCATTGCCTTCACATACAGTTGAAGACTTCACCAGTAAGGGGTCTGATGCCCTATCAGGTTATTACGGCTTTAGCAAATGAAACCTGGAGGCTGGATTGCTTTTATCCTGCTTCAGAATGACCTTAGTGCCATTTCATAGTCACCTCTTCTCTGGCACCTGCTTCTTCCTAATCCACGCACAGGAAGGTTAGAAAACAACCATCATCAGGAAGGAAGACTAAGCCACAAGAAATTGTAGCTTTAGTATGGCTTTTGGCTCCTATATGCATGACCAGATTTTGTTCTCACATTGTTTTTATCCTAGGGACACTCCAGACACAGATTTCTTACCTTCTTCTTACTCTTTCTACTGGTACTTTGGCAAAGTGTCCCACACCTCTGAAGAGTCTTTCATTAGGTACACGTGGGATCAAAGTCAGGCCTCTGGGACTGCAGGGTTATGGTCTCCATGAGTCTTAGCAATGATGCTATTCTAAAAATGGCTTGGAAAGTAATTTGGGAGAGAAGGAAATGTCTTTCCTGCGGAAGCCAGCCACATGGGCAGCACTAGATTAGAATATTCCTTTCCACAGCCCATGCATGAGTACTGCTAGAGCTGTGGTGACCACGTCCCCTTGTGCAGAGGGTGACATTGCACTCTGGTGTGAGGAGACCATCACATACCTCTGTAGGCCTCCCAGCCAAAGCAGGTGGTGCTTTATGGGGGAAGTTTTTCTGCCATCATCATACGTACACTAGAATTTGGCCTGAGATCATGGAGTTCGCTGGGGATCAAGAGCTGCATTTTGAAGCAGTGATGTAGAAGTTACAGACTCCATCCCTGACTCCCAGTCTCTGGAGCCATCTGGCTCCCTATAACTATTTTATCTTTCTCAAGTGCTGCGAATGCTGAGGCCCTGCTCTGGTGGAACGGCGTTTCAAATGAGATCGACAGCCAATTTGGATTACACAACCACGAAGCAAAGAAAAACAAGCCACAGTGCAGAAAGTCCCTCCCAACAAAAGGTTCCTGATGACATTACGGGAGTAGGTGGCTCAGAGCCTTCAGGGGGAAATTCCAGATAGATGGGAAAGTGATATAGCAAACCCCTGTAGAGGGTGGGACCAGGGGCACATGGTGAACCACCAAGGAAGATGTGGTTATGAGATCAGATAGACGGCCTGGGGAAAATCAGCAGAGATGTGTGGAAACCCAGTGGGCAGCTAGCAATGTGATGCTGAGATGAGCATGAAATGGGAAGGGCGTGGTACGGCAAACTCCAAAAGGCTAAGCGCTTGCTTAATGCCAGGAAAAGAAGCAGGTCCATCCTAATGATGTCAAGAGAAGGCTCCATGCTCTGGCTTAGTCATGCTTTTAAGTGCTGGTTGAATCTGGGCTGTGTTTGACCCTGCCTCTCCATCCCTCAGAAAGCCAGAGCTGAGTAAGACCACACATTACACTACACACCTCCGGAGGGAAGTGATTAAGCCATGAATAAGAGATCCACCAGCTGTTGTGCTTTGTGTATGTGCACACGCCGTGGAAGTACTGCATAAAACTAAACCTTAGGCCAAGAGAGCCTGGGACCAAAGGTGAGACCTCCATGAAAGACCATGACAACAACTACAAGACTAAAAGCATGAGCAATGGAAACGGACACCATGCTAGCCTGCATCTGGCATCTTAATTTTAAACAAAGGGAGAATAGAAGAGCATTTTTCAAATCCCCCTCATTAAGTAATGGCCCCAATTCCCATTTCAGTGGCAGCTGAACATGCACACCTCTGATGCCCCTGGGAATTCCTACCCAATTTTGGTATCAGCCCTACAAAACAGGTGGGTTATTTTGGTAGAAGTCTATGATACCTGGCTTCAGATTCAGCCTTTCCTTGCTTCCAAATGGCTTTCATGCCTTGCCACAGAATATTTTTAAAGTCATTGGTAATTACAATAGAAGACTAATCCCCAAAGACTTTCACCACTGACTTCTGTGAAAGCAGCAGGATTTTACACTGGTTGTTGCTAAGGATACATATTTTCCCCAGTGGCTTTGGACTCGGACATAGATCCACCAGTTATGTTTGTTGTCTGCATTCAGAGTGGAAGTGGAGCAGGCGCTCAAACAGTCCCTGATCTGGCCTTTTTCACTTTCAAATCAGCCACTAAACGCATCCAGGGTTGTGGCATCCCCATTCAGCAGCCCCCAGACTCCAGACATGCACCGGCTGGAGGAGCATCCCATTGCTCCGGGGATGTCAGGAAGTGCTGAACAATTGGGGCTGGCTGGCTGCAGCTTTCATCTTCTCTGGTATCCACAAAACTGAAATGAGACAGGAAAGCTATGGCAAAAGTTGGAAAAAATAAAGAGATGGAGGGGATCCGGAAACCACAAACTGAGAAAAGGATGGGCAGGAACAAGAGAAAAACGCAGTGAGAGGAAGAATCAAGGAAAAAGTCATAGCAAAGGAACAGCAGTAATAAACCCTGTGATACAAACAGAAGCAGTTTAATGTTTGTATGCACTGTGGCTGGACTGTTGCCCACGGTATTTAACTTCACAAACTAACCCAGCCATTATGCACCGAAGGATCATTAAGGCAGCAGATGCAGCCAGACATACGCAGGAGTGTGTTAATATAAGGCCTGATGTAAAAACCACCTGCTAGTTTGGCACCGTGTCTCAGGAAAGATACATGTGGCTCATGTGATTGTGCAGTATTTACTAAGGTATCTGTTGCTTTCTCATCACAACATGTGTAATTCCCATCTGCCCTAACGCGAGGTTCACGCACTAACGGTGTAACAGAGACACTGGACTGAAGTTAGATAGAGCTGGTCCCATTTACACCAGCAGAGAAGCTGACTTCTTAAATGTTTTTCTTTTTCTTTCCTTTTGTTGTTTTGGTTTTTTTCCCATCTGAAATATCTAGGACATGGAGAGGAATTTTCTCTCTACAATACCTAGGCTCCAAGGCTACCTTGTTTACAATGGCTTAAGCTTTCATAAGCCTGAAGGAATTGTATGAAGTTACATGGGGAAAAGGCATTTTTGGAAGATTATAATAAAGTGGCTGCCTTATCCTAATCCCTGATGCCACACCACTGAAATGGATGTGTGTCCTTACTGAAGTCTTAGAGGAGCTGATGCACTCTCCCAGCATAAGATTCTCTTACAAACTGAAGACTGGGCTGGTACCGGACCCAGGTTGCTTCCAGCAGCATCCCAGGGATGGAGGGCTTTGACTCGCATGCAGAGAGCAGACAGCTGCAGTGGGTTAAGCTGTCACCCACAGCTGCCTGTCCGGGCTCTCTGCAGGAGGCTGCGCATAAGCAGAGTATTCCGAATGGGACGGATGCCTGGGCCTCAGCTGTCCCAGCTCCAGGCCTGAGGGATGCATGCAGAGGGCAGATGGAGAGCTGGAGTGGCTGCAGTGTGGGCACCAATTCCTCTGCCACAAGCTGGGGAGGCACCTCTGGCACAAGGACAAAGCATGACGGAGGGAACACCATAGATGTCCCAGGGAAACTAATTAGAGCTCATTTGCTAGGATGCTCAGCAAACAGGTTTCTTCTCTGCTTCCCCATTGCTCTGTGGAATTTCTTTCCCAGGGTTTGCCCGCTTTTGCCTCTCTCCTTGCCCAGCTGTCCTTACTGGAGCTCTGGCATCTTCCACTTCCCACCTCTCCACAAGGTATATGCACAGGAAGAAGCCTCCAGTGCAGGGAGCTACAACACAGAAGCAGGCAGTGGGCAGCCAGAGCTACAGCCAGCCCTAGAAGTTACCCAAGACACAAAGCAGGGATGAAGAGAAAGCTGCTTTTTTATGCCCTTTTGGCTTTCTTCTTGGCATTTTAAACCTTTTCTGCTCACCTCAGATATTCTTCTAGCCCAAAATAACTGCAGCAACACAACCCACTGCCTTGAATTTCATTCTCAGTCTTGCAGTCGCCACTTTATTTTGCCTTTTCCCAGTTTCATGAAAGAACGCAGCCGCATGAATAACAGGATTATTTATCATCCTCTGCCTCCCCTTCCAGGATGACTTGCTGTTTATGGAAAGCACTCGAGTGCAGGAGAGATTGTGCTACAGTTAAACAGACAATGCTTAAAGGGCCATTGCCCGTGCTTTGGTTTAACGTTGTATTTCACACTGATTTCCAAGAAAGAAGGAGTTCTGTATCCGGTCTGATGGGTACAGCACCACAAATCACTGCTTAAAGGCAACAAAATGCTACATTCAATAGGATGGAGAAGATGGTTCTGCGCTGCACCTTTTACAAGATCCAAAAAGTTCACTTCTGGTGTAAATCCAGGGATGTGTGCCGTTTCCAGCCCAGCAGCATATCATGGGCAAAAATGTGCTTCTAGTGAACATGTGATGGTGGCAAGCAGGTGACAGACCAAGCTAAGACATCTGCATGTGATACAGACAGATTATGTGACCATTGTGTGCTTCTAGGAGGTCTGTTGGACCTGGAACATAATAGAACAATGCAAAAATTGCACTTAGGTGGTGGGTGGTCAAGAGAAGAAGGCTTTGGAAATGGTTGCTCCCAGCTTCTCATCTTCAACTTGCCCATAGTCACATGGCAGGGTCACTGCATAGCTTCATTACATTCTCTCTGCATTTCTGATTACTGGTGTGCCTTGTGGTCGTTCATAGAGGATCTTTATCAGCTTTTAGTAAGAAAATGCACAAGTCAAATGTATTGAGAATAAGCAGCTGGAAAGCACTGAATTCCCTGGGAATTTCTGCTGGGGGACAGATGCCACAATGTGGATTGCCTGCTCTGGTCTGGCCACCACCATCAGTGTGTCTGCATAACGGCATGCTTCAAAAGGATGGAAGCCTTCAGAGAGGATTAGCTTTGGGGGACTTTAACTTAACTTTGGGGAATGCTTTTAAACTGGTAGAGGATAGGTTTACATTAGACATTAGGAAGAAATTCTTCACTGTGAGGGTGGTGAGACACTAGCACAGGTTGCCCAGAGAAGCTGTGGCTGCCCCATCCCTGGCAGTGTTCAAGGCCAGGTTGGACAGGACTTGGGGCAACCTGGTCTAGTGGAAGGTGTCCCTGCTGTGGCAGGTGGTTAGTACTGGATGAGCTTTAAGGTCCATTCTATCTCAAACCATTCTGTGATTCTATGATTCTATGACTTCAATAGTGTGAGCTCCATGAAGCCCTCTGGATAAATACTACACTAGTCTGGGGACTTCATGCACTGTCTTTTGAATGATGCACAACATTAAGACCAGGTGAAGATCCGACTGCTGAATTCCTAGATGTAACAAAATGGAAAGAAAAATGTACAGAAAGAAAATATGTACCACTCTACACTGGAGTTAATATAAAACAAAAGCAAGGAAAAAAAGGCAGACCAATCCTTCTCTTTGCTCTTCTCCTTTGCCTACATTAACTGGATTTCTGTGACAAAAAAGATCAGAAATTCAATTAGGAAACTTCACAGCCATTACAAACATCTGCACTTCAATATAAATTAGCAATTCCACTACAGCAGCCTTCACATCTCCTGTGTCCTTTAGGTACTGCTGGATCCTGCAGTCTCTGGTGAGTGCAGAGCTGAATATGCGTGTATCATTCTCGTGAGTTTTTATTGTAAGGGAGGGAATCTCACAGGACAAATGTGTAATGTTGTAGGAGCAACGAGGTTGCATGGATACAAGAACACAAACGGGGCGGCTTGCACTTTGAGAATACGAATTCTTCTGAAGAACAACTATCTCACTGTGTTTGGATGGAGCTTAATAAAATGGACTGCTCCAAGCTAGGCCTCTACAGGCTTCCAAGCTACGAACAATGAAGAATAATATCACAATTTTATGGTACTTAGCATGGCTGAGTTACATCCTGGATGGTCTCCACAGAATCGCTGTGACTGGCTTTGATTTGAGTCAGAGGAGAAGAGCTTTACACCCACACGGCTGAAGAGACATGAGCACACCCTGCACTGGACCCCGGGGGCTGAGCCCTGAGCGCACTGCTTGCATTTACAACCTGTATCAGTGTATCTTAAGCTGGGCTGGTACTTTTACAGTTATTCAGCTGGATGAACTAAGTATTACTGACAGAACACAGTCCATTTTTAATAGCTTTATCCACCAGGCAGAGGATATACTGCACTCGCAGCAGCTCTGTTGTCCCATAGGGGTGGAGAGCAGGGAGCAACTTCATATACCCACTAAAATAGCGGCCTGTGCTGGTATGCAAGTGCCCTCATTTAATGCCTAAACATGGTATCTTGCTACCCAGGCTGGCAGGGCTGCCAGTTCATACTCCAGCCCTGAAGGTGAACTGTGTGTCACTCAGCAGTGGCTCCTGCTGCAGGGAAGGTCAAACAGCCCCTTGCTTTCGGCTGTGCTGCTTAACCTCCTGGGTGACAAGTAGCTGGGCTGCGGGAAGAGAACAGCACATTAACATGACTGCTACTAACTCTACTAAACTAAACCATTTCTCCAGGGAGAGTTGGGTCTAATCCCCACTGAAGTCACAGGGGCAGTTTTGGGGGAGGATCAGCTCTAGTGGAACCCTACCCCATCCATAGGAGGGCAAAGCATCTCCAGAAATACTGTGTCTTTAAGTGTCAAAAAAGGTGATGTGGGCCCTGGCTGTCCTCTGTGTTCAGGGCCAGGGACATCATAACACTTTTCTGAGCCCCTTCTGATCACTCCACTTAGCTGAAACTTCATAGCAGATTTGCATTTTATGACTACTTAAGAAAATTATCAACTCTGAAAGCAGCTGGAAAGCTGCACCAACACAAGTTTCAAAGACAACAAAGCTCAGCCAGAAGGATGGAGCCAGTGCAGGATCCAAAAGGAAGAGCTGGGAAAGGGGGAAACAATGTTTGTAGGTGTACCAGCTGGAATAACTGTCTTGCTTGTCCTTCTTGCAGCTTTCCTCATTGCTCTTTATGGGTGAGGTTTCAGGAAAGGGGTCGCTTTGCCTGCCATCAGCCCTTCCTGCATTTGCAATCCATTGCCTGTACTTCACCTGTGCCTCCGGCAGCTCTGTGCTAGTTTCTGTAGGCAGACAATAGTCAAGCTGCAGAGTGGGAGGATGACCTTCCCCTACCATGGCCCTCTGGATCTATAGTCCAAAGAGATGTTCAAAACCAGACAGAAACCACCCACAGTGGTGAGCTTCCTGTCTAGCTTTTTGGGTTTTATGTTCTGAACCTTTATCCTTCATATTACACTGTGTGGCACTGATGCTGAACAGTAGGGGTCCAAATCACTAACAAACAGTATTTCTTGCGATCCCTTTCTGAAGCCAGGTCCTTTTTCAGCTGCTGTGGCAGGATGTATCCCGCTGAACACATGGAACCACACTGGCCAGCCCCAAATGGCCACTACAATAAAAGCAGGCCAGCCTTCTCCCCAAAACCCTTACCCAAATTCTGTTTTGTTCATTTTGCCATATTCAGCACTGAGGCAAAACCCCCATTAAAAAGAAGCCTGACAAACACTTAGATGGATTTCCCAAGATTCCCCCAGCAGGAATGTGATTGCAATGAAATAATTCCTCTTGCAACTTTAAGGCTTGTCAGGGGGGCCAAGCAAGTGTCAGCATTTCAGGCTGACCTCCAAAGTAGTTGCATGGGTGCAGGTACCATCTGAAACCAGCCCTGTGCCCTTGGTGGTGTCAGCTCCTTCCCAAGCACGACAACACCTGCCTTGCTGCCCATCCCTGGACCATGCTTCTCCCAGTGCTCTTCCTGTGGCTGGGTTGTTCTCATGCACTGCAGCCCTGGCATGCTTCTCTGATTCATAGAATCATATGATGATCAGGGTTGGAAAGATCCCTAAAGCTCATCCAGTTCCAACCCCCTGCCACGGGCAAGGACACCTTCCACGGACAGGGATACCTTCCACTAGACCAGGTTGCTCCAAGCCCCATCCAACCTGGCCTTGAACACTGCCAGGGATGGGGGCAGGCACAGCTTCTCTGGGCAACTTATGCCAGTGCCTCACCACCCTCACAGTAAAGAACTTCTTCCCAATATCTAATCTAAACCTACCTTCTTTCAGTTTTAAACCATTACCCCTTATCCTATTTCTACATAGCCTTGTAAAAAGTCCCTCTCCAAACATGAAACTCAAATTGGTCCTGCTACATGGCTTGACCTGTTTCTAACAACTGAGCCAGCAGAGATTTAAATGAGCTCTGTTTCCAGTGCTGGAAGCCTGATCTGGGGCACCCTGGTCTCATGCGTCACTGCCTGCAGAAATCGCTGGTGTCACTGAAGTAGTTTCATTTTGTGTCAAGGAGCTTCTGCAGCCCTTCCCCCATGCCAAGTGCTGTGCAAACCCTGGGAATTCTCCATCTCAGCACTCTGGCATGGTATAATTCTAGACATCTGAGGGACCTCTAACAGTACGTGCTTTAAATGAGACAAGCAATATCTTGCTTGCTGCTCTCAGACAAATAAAGTGAAGACTCTAATTTTCTAGTTCTCTGTTCTTTGCATTGATTTTCTTTTACATGTATAAATATCATCCTGTCACTCCTTCCACATGTGTAGCTTATAGGTATTACATAAAAGATCCTATTTCATATTTGACGCCCACATGTTTAATAGCCTTGTGGACTATAGGTAGGTGAAGTAAAGATGCACTTTGCGTGATGTTTTTCACACAGATGTATCTTTTCATGCCTGTAAGGACTCACATGGCACAAATGCTTCTTTAGATCAAACAATAGACAAGGAGAAAATGTGTTTTGTAAGCAGAGAGACGACCCAAGTATAAAGTTGTTTGCAGAATGTGTGTGAATTTTATGTTTCCTGGTCTTTGGTTTCTCCTGGGACCTTACATATTTTGCATTATTATCAAATATTTGCAATGATCCATATAAACAGCCTCATGTTAAAGGCTACTCCAAGTGTAACTTGACCCAGAGGAAAGATGCTTATCTGAGCTCCACAATGACAGATTTAAAAAAGATGCTGATGCAGTTTGGCTCCCAGAAAATGAGGGAAATGTAAGAAAAACCAAAACTGCAGAGATTTTTTCTTTTTTTAACCAATAGATAAAGTAGGAGTTATCTCTCTGTTGGCTTTCACAGTGGAATACCACTTGAAAAAATTACACATAACCAGCCCTTCAGCTCTGGGACACGTTAGGCAGCGAAGGCAGGACAGGAGTAGATGCTCCATGCGCCGGTACTGTCAGAATCTATTTCACTGTTTGGTAATTATTTTTTTGTTATTACTATGACAACACAGACCGTAAGAATTGTTTCCTTAACCCCAGCAAATGATAAGTGCAGATGAGATCTTTTTTTTTGCTAACTGAAGTCATCCCTTTTTACACCTTCGATGCCAACCCCCGTGGAAGAAAGTGATGGCAAATATCAGGGTGACTTGCCCTGCCCTGCCTCCTGCTTGCCTGTGCAGCCTGCCGCTGGGGCTGCTGCAGGGTGGCACTCGGATCATTATTGTGTATCAGGAGGCACTGGCGAAAGGCTCCACACTGGCTCAGCACTTTCAGTCTTAAAAAAAAAGCAGCAGCATTCTCCTTTTAAAGTGCTTCCAAATCTTTTACATCGCTTTTCCTTTTCTCTCTTTTCAACCCCCACCTTTTTTTTTTCCCCTCTTGTGGTCCTGGAGACCACCCTGTAAGTCTACATGACATCATGAGAGAGAATTAAATGTACTTGAAAGGCCACTTCTGTTTTGGTGGGAACTGCTATGCAATTGCAAAGTGCCCATTAAAGCACAGGTTGTTTCCTAGAAGCATGTCCAAGCCAGTAGCGTGCAAACCCCTTCAGGGCTTCTAGAAAGCATTCGCTTTTGAAATGCTGAAGGAAACTCAGAGATGAAAGGATAAGTCTCCCTGGCTGTGCATTTACAGTCTATTGTCTTCCATGAAGGATAGTATCACTCCTCAGTTGTGTTATTGCAGTTAATCCACTTAAATGCTATTGGATTTTCAGATGAGCTGAATTCTTTGCATCTGCTATTAAGATGCTTTGTTTAGATGAGAAAGGGCTGTTATTTAAATCACAATGAGTTCAGAGAGATGTCAGGGTGCAGCGGGCACCTTGTCCCGGTCTGCGCTGGGGGACAGGGGGCATTTGCTCTCCGGGGAGGGAAGAGGCAAGAGGGAAGCGAGCTGCTACTCCCGCCCGGCTCCGGTGCTCCGCTTGGCGGCACTGGGTGGGGGGCCGGGGCGCCGCATCTCCGCGGCCGCGGTGGGGAGCCCCGCTC
>JANHGB010051961.1:0-22579 GCA_026283785.1 Coracopsis vasa | reverse complement strand
CATTCTTACAGAGTGTTTGAGACATTTATGAACCTGGCTTTCACCTCGACTCTGTACAAGCATGCTCTGTAAACTGCCCCCCACTCCGCCTCAAAATAACAGAGCAGAAGCAATAAGAGCTTCCCCAGGAGAAGCTTCTTAAGCAAGGTAGGCAGGAAGGGCCATCTGCCCTGGTACTGCCGGGTGCCCTCAAGGTGTCCCTCACTTAGTTGGGGCTGCCGGCCACCTGATAACAAGAGTGGCATCTTTGATGTTGTCCAGGGCAGCATTCATACACAATTGCATAATCAGGGTCACTGGAAAATTACACAAAACTTTGTCCACATCTATTGGAAAAAAAAAAAGTGAAGAACTTGCAAAAGGGAACAAAAACACCCACACTTCTACTCATACCACCAACATGCCACTCTGTGCGGACGGCAGCGCCGAGCTCTCCCTTCGCTATACCCTGGAAGCACTGATGAAAGTATAATACTATCCACATAAAGGCAATTAGAAAGTTTCTCTGGTAGCCACCTGTAGTCAGCTCTGCGGCTTTTCCTCTCTCTCCTTCAGCTACAGTTTCAATTAGGCAATGATGATGTGCGAATATAAGAAGTAATAGCCTCATGCTTTGCATTGCTGGATACTGCCTTGAGGATTGAAGTCTCAGGGTGGTGCGTGAGTTTAGTTTCACATGCCCTTAGGAGCTAGTAAGTCTCTCCAAGGCTACTTTACAGATACAGGAAACAACAAGGTTGAAAATTCATAAATGAAAATAAAGAGAAAAAGACATTTCAGAATTTATCTTCAGAATAAAAGAAGTTTTTTTGAGAAATTTCTGTTATTCCCCCAGCATTTTTCTGTGTTAATAAATATGACATTGGAAACTAGAGGGGGTTTATTCCCTCTTGGTTTATTACATTTCACTGCTCCCTTCTATTTTTTTTTCCTTTTATTTTTTCCACTTCTGTTTGTGTGAAAAAGGAAGTCATGGAGAGGACACAAAGGGGAAGAACTTGCAGCATGAAAGAAGCCAGGGATAGAAAGTGAAGCAAGGAGAAGGAAAAAAAGCCCCGAACCACAAACCAGAAACAAACAACAAACCTGAAAATGTGCAAAATTTTCTTTTTTTCCTAAGAAAAAGCTGAAAAACCCACTCCTAACCCCAAAATGCCTTGCTGGGCAGGTGATGGGAAGGGTGCGGGTTGAACCTTGTTTGCCCAACTGGGCTGGTGAGGGCCACATTTCCTGGATTCCCTTAAGCATTATTGTTCCCTGTCCCTTCAGCAGGGATGTCTTGTCATCAGGACAGGGCCTTCTGCAGCACCCACCTCTCTGTATTGCTTCACTGGAGAGGATGCCCCAGACACTGCTGGTTTTATACCATTGAAGTCTACAAGCCACAGAGGTCCACGTGGTGTTGTGTAACGCATCATGAAGCCACTTTGAAAATCTTATGCCTGTAGCTCTGAGTTTAGATTTCTGACTAGCCCTTCTGCAGCCAAGTCATTTCTGCATAATTTGAGCGTGTATCCTTCCAGTTTCTGTCCTGTCCTTTGAAAGCTTTACTTCTTAAATCCTCTCACAGCTCCCTTAGGATGTTTTAGTAACCTTTGTTTTTTCTGGTCATGAGGATATATATTGTGGTAGAACTTTTTAGCTTCTCTTTCCAAAGAGATCTTTCTCCCCGTGTTAAAAGGGCTCTCTCTTTTCATTCTTTACATCATATGTAGAATAGCCGCTTGCATTTGTCTTCTTTAAAAGCTTAAATGCTTAATGAACCCTTATTCCTATTTTTGTTTGTAAGGAAGCTGTTAGTCAACATTCACGTTTCCTTCCAAGCTAATAAGTCACATCATCTAAAAGCTAAATTATCCCTCTCAATCACATCCATAAGCCGGCTGACTTAATTACAGTATAGGAGTGGAAGTGAGAGCACAATCCATCCTATTGAGTTTGCATCGTGCTTTGGTTTTGCTTTTTATATTGACACAGTTTAATTGACATGAGGCTTTTTTGACACAACAATATTTTTTTTTAATTTAGATATTAGGAAAAAATTCTTCACTATGAGGGTGCTGAGACACTGGCACAGGTTGCTCAGAGCAGCTGTGGCTGCCCCATCCCTGGCAGTGCTCAAGGCCAGGTTGGACGGGGCTAGGAGCAACGTGGTCTAGTGGAAGGTGTCCCTACCCATGGCAGGGGGTTTGGAACCAGATGATCTTTAAGGTCCCTTCCAACCCAAACCATTCTGTGATTCTATGATTCTATGAGGGGTAGAAATTCTTATGCTCAGGACACTGATAGCAAAAGGGTTGTACTGCTTATATAATCTCTGATGAGCACCTTGCTGTGCCTTAAGCTAGTTGAAATTTCCATTGTCTCACTGAATGCTGCAGTGAAAAAATTAAAAGATCCATCCTGCAGAGCTCCTAAATGCCTGTGGTCATCTTCCAAGGATGGCAGGCATGCAGCCATGTACTCCACTTGATGTCAGCTACCAGAGCCTCCGTCATCAAAAAAGAGTCACTTTCCAGTTTATTAAAGAGATATAAATTCCATTGCTAAGACAAAGCGTGTACGTCAATCTCTCCAAGGACTGCTAGTTCCTTGCTCAAGAATCTGATGTCTGTTAAACGTTGAGGGCGGAAAGCAGATAGGAGTAAGAACATGGATATCTTGTTCTCCCTTTATCATCAGTGTAACAAAAAACGCAGCAGGCCCATGGAAGCAGCTTGTTTAGTATTTGTCTCCTCCAAGGGCTGTTACGCATGGTTTATCTCTTGAAGGCCTTCCTCTGCCCTCTGCATCTTGGCAGAGGTGAGGGACCCATTGCAAGGTCTACATCACACTCAGCCAGCGCCCCAGGTCATTGTGAGCAGTAACAAGCAAAGCTGCTGGGGAAAAAGAGCCACTTTAAAATTAGACCCTCTGGTCTATGGCCAGGCTGGGCAGTGAGCGCAGCCCCAGCACTCAGACTGTCTGCGGAATCACCCTTCCCCCATGTGAAGTGATGGTTTTGGTGGTGGGTAGCTGGGAGCTATGCAGAGGCAGCCAAGCCTCTGGGTGCCCGTTCCAGCCAAAGGTGCCTTTTTTTATTGGGAATGCACAGGAATCTGGCTTAACCTGCTCCTGGCCTGTTGTGGTAGCGTGAAAGGACAGGGGTCTGGAAAGCCAATAAATTCAGGAACTTGGCTTGCTTGGCCGCTTTGTGCAGATGTTTAACAGTACTGGCTGGGATATACCCTTCTCGCACATACCTCGAGTGTTTACTGTCACCCTCACAACATTTCCTGGATCAGCAGAACTGCTCTTCAGCTATAATTTTTGTTGAAATATCTTGCTTTAAACCCAGAGAGCACCAATGGAGGCCTCAAATCTGTAAATCAGCTGCACTTTGGAAAACAAATCATCGTGGTGGAGTTTTGCCAAGCTAATTTTCTGTGCCCATTCATTATTTGTTTTTCACTTTCTGACCTGATTTAAACAGCCCATGCTCTAACTGTACCAGTTGCATCCAAGATATGAGCCTAATTTACACTTTGAAAATGTGAACTGCTCCATGGCTGCATTTCTAGGAAGAAGAAGCGCTACAGAGAGGGGTTGTCCGGCAGCAACCATGGACCCGACAGACAAGAGTTTGCAGGTTGCCTCTGCTTACCTGCTTGAACCGGCAAAATAGTATTACTGTAAGGAAAGCCATGACCTTTCCATATGCTACAGCAAAAGTGGTGTCTTCTAGGGAGGAAATGACAAGACAGCTCCAACTGTGATTTCCCAGGGGTAAATTAGAAGATTTGAAGGTACAGAAGAACAAACATCTACAGAGGTAAAGTGACACCTGGATAAAGAGGTAACAGAGGAAAGGAGATGGAGTTGTGGCGTTAACATCTACAGTCTGGGAAATGGAAAAAGAGAGGCAGCATCCATGGCCTGGGACAAGAATGGGAAGAAATCAATGGAAAATTTGATAGTTATTTAAGTGTCCACGTAAAACCCAGCTCAACAGAACTGGGCCTTCACCCAGCACTTCTGCAAGGGGCAGTGTGCGATGGTGTGGTTTCACCAGCACTGAAACAGCATCAGGGTGGACAGCAATGGTTTTTAGTTTTTGTTCTTGGGTTGGGGGTTTCTGATGGTAGTTACCTAAAGTAACTTTGTTCCGGTTACAAGAAAGACAATATGGAAGTGGAATGGTTTTCATGAAGTGCATTTTCTACCTTATTTTTGCAATTCATATAAGTCTGTGTAATTAGACAAACCTCAACGTGATCTCCACAGCCTCCTCCTTTGCTTGTGTGAAAGCCCTTTCAGGTTTGCTGAAGGTTATTACAATAATGCTATATTGACATGTTAAAAATTAGCTATAATTTCTAAGAACACACAGTTATTTACCTCTATCATAAAGCTTTAAAAAACCCAAACCAACAAAGAGCTTTTCTTCAAAGGGAAAATGAGCTTCCTTGTTGTTATTATTATTGCAGCATCCTTGTTTCCCCATCTTGGCGTACAAACAATATCACCATGCAGAGAATAGTCTTGTGTACAGAAATATGAAATCCAGGATTGATACACGTGCATGGCTGAAAGAAAGAGCTGGGTATGTAAAACTCTCCGATTTCACATTTGTCCTGGCATAGGATTAAGGAGATTTAAAATAGATGAACAGGTTCACATAAGAACAATTGTTATGACTTCCATCAGAACGGTATTACTGATACCCTCTTTAAAAACGTTTATGTTGCCAGAAGCAGAATGAAGAAGCCTTTGTGTAAAATGAGTCACCTGTGCTAAAATTGCATAGACCTGCACAAGTGCTTGAAAGAGCAGATGCTGGAATTGATGGGACCCAGTTTATTCCAACTTCTGTGAAATTCCAGGTACATTTCCCCAACCATGAGCAGCAAGAATAGATCAAGAATGACGAGCTCTTTTATGTGGATAGTAGTTAGTAATGGTAATCACTCCCCTTGGCAATCTGAGTAATAATCACTTTGGCCCAGCTCTGCTGTTCCTATTGATACTGCAATTCGCTTTAATGCAGTCAGAAGCATGGGTTCCATCATCATTTTTCTCTGGACGTGACTATAATCCCTCATTTTGGGTTTGTCGCTCCTTCAGGTGGATCCCTAGAAAGATTATTATCTGCATTTCAATGCCTATTTCCAACTTGCGGCTGTAAGCATTTTGAGCCACATCTTCCTAGCATCTTTCTGTTTCCAAGAAGTCATCCTGGTGAGATATCCAGGAATCAAATGTGGTGCCAGGGGCGTTGCGAGTTCCCTAATAAGACAACCGGTCGCGTTTTACAAGAGTATGGTTGTGCAAGGATGGGCAGGACAGATGGCTGAACCTGCAGAACGAGTTTCAGCCATAAATGCTGTGAGCACCGTAAATGTTTGGTGCCTTTTATACATATACTTTTTTTTTTGAAAGCTGAAATATATTTGGGAAGTACTTGTTCAAACTGCAGACTCAGTCAAATATTAACACTGGAAACTGAGGGGAAAAAAAAGATACTTTGAAGGGCTCAAGCATGTGTGGGTTCTTGGTGTATTTGCCTAACTATAATCACTGGGGCCACACTTGCGACAGGCTAAAACATTGCTGTGAATAGAAAGTATACCACAAGGGTTCTCAAATATGAAAGTGGGGCTGGAACAAAGAGCAGGCACCAGACAGACTTCCCCTGTTAACGATTACCGGCCTGTCACCCTGGTGCCAGCAGTCTCAGAGATCCCGTCGGGAGCAGGCGGCAGTATCTCGCCCAGTGTGACCGGGCTGCTTTGAAACCCTGCCCACAGCCACGCAGTATTCCTCGCTACCACCTCGTCACAAGGGAAAGAACTTTATCTCTCTGTTTTTAAGAGTGTTTGCTTTAAAGATGATTTACCACACTTGACAATTACCGAATTTCCTAAATTCAGCCTGAGGTATTGTTCTCGTTATGTATCTTGTGCCGTGCAAAGCAGTACCTTGGCTGCAGCATGCAGAAGGTCGCTCTTGGTGCACACTGAAGATCCTCCAATGCTGCTTCCCTCTGCAGTCCTATGGCTCCGGATGTTAGCAGAGACATGAAAACCTTCTGACTGAAGGGAGGAAGAAGACAAAACTGTCACCCGGCCTTGCAAGAACATCAGTCCACCACTGAGTTAGGGCTTTGACTACTGTCCTTGTCTGAAGGACATGAGCTGCAGAGCTGATGTAGCAGAGGCTGAAAATGCTCCAGAAAAAGGTTTTAAGCTTTTTTATTTATTTATTTTTCTTTTTTAATACGTATTTTGGTCCTGTTCCTCAATGGGGTAGCACTTCTAAAACAATACATACACATCAGTAATGAATGTGATCCATTTGGTGCTAATGTGATTCTCTTTGATTACTCGTTGCTGACTCAAGTGCTACAGGAATGCTCTTCCTCCACTCAAATGTGAGGCAATACAAAGAGTTATTGTTTCATTTATATTTTGTTGGGAAAACTACCAAAACCTTTATATTATAACATTTGACAACAGTGTCAATAACATTTCCCTGGACTGCTGCTTAATATACTTTTATTATTTGTTTTCCACATGTTGGTTCTTTTAATCTGTTCTTATTAAAGTCTTCCACATTTCTGTAACATTGTCATTGTGTTTCTTTTGAAGGAGGCAAGTGTGTGTACTGAAAGATTAGATTATCCTGTTAAAAAAAAAGAGAGAAAGAGAGAGAAAAGGGAGAAATGTCTTCAAAATGAAGTACATCAAAAGTAAAAGTAGGTGACAAATGTTAATATTTGCAAAGTGCTTCTGCTTTGATCCTGCATTTCTACTTTTTTAAGAGCTTGACAAATGTGTCCTGTGGTTTGGCTTCAAACCTCTTTGCTTAGTGCTTTACGTGACCCACAATCCATTTGATCTTCCACTTGTTTTTCCTTCTGTCCAGGAGGCCTCTGGACTCAATAAAAGACTAGTTCTTATCTTCCACTTGCTGCTGTTCAGAGGCATCATTTTTTATTTTTGGTTGCATTAGGTTATTGTGTCTGTTTGCTTTAGCAGTTTCTAAAGAGATATTCATGTTGCTGATATTGTTTGGGATGATTCCCTTCTCATGTCCATGCTAGTAGCAGCTATATCAGATCAGGATCTGGATCAGCCGATTGATTCTG
Organism: Coracopsis vasa; assembly: GCA_026283785.1. Taxonomy (NCBI): domain Eukaryota; kingdom Metazoa; phylum Chordata; class Aves; order Psittaciformes; family Psittacidae; genus Coracopsis; species Coracopsis vasa. The sequence continues at coordinate 15,453 of JANHGB010051961.1, read as the reverse complement.
GCACTAGATGTGAGGAAGAGGTGGACGCTGGTGTGGCTGGCTTGGGTGGCAGGCTGCCACTTCATTTCTATCGCCCAGTTTCCAGGCATGCTGCATCTGGTACCTGAGCTTACTATTATTTAATATGCCAGACACAGGGGCACTGGGAAGGACTCCCCCAGGTATAACGATCCTATTGATCATCTCTGGTTTTCCCAAAGCTATTGAGCACTGCTCTGCATTCCCTCACCTGGAACCAGTAGTTATAACTGGAAATGGCAGCTGGTCACAGCTGACTAAAATGCACACACTTCTACAGCCCCCAACACCCACCTTGCTCTGTCCCCTCTGATCCCAACCCCAGTACTGTCTGTCATGTGTCTCATGTCCTGCTTTCACTACACTGCCTGCACGACCCCAGTATTGCCTGGCTCAGTAAGAGCCGTTTCACTGCCCAACAGCTCGGGCAACCTGGAAGCTATTTCTGTGAATACTCATGCTGGCCATAAAAGCCAACATTTGACTTACAGCCTTGCTGTTTTGTAGCATCAGCTCCCCCATTTCCCTTAGAGACCTCCTCCTCCTCCCAAAACACCATAAACCACAACTGAGGGAAACACAGAGGTGTGAGCTGCCATTTCAGGCAAGTAGTCCAGGCAGTACAGCATCCTCCACAAACCACTCACCTTACAAACCACTCCTCCAGCTCCAGGCACAGGGGCACGTCCCATGTCTCATCCTTGGGAGCTTCCTGCTGTCTTTAAAGGAATGGAGAATAAACCATAAACTGAAGGCAGTGATGCCAGCTTATACGTAAAGCATTCCCCCCAAACAAGTATGCCCCCACAATAGTGTTTCCCCCAGGACACTGGGTGATAAGAGTGAGATTGATGTTATTCATGCTGCTACCAGGTTTCAGGACAGTACATCTGCCAGAGCTCTCATGTGCTATGCGTCTGTTTTCTGCTGACATGTTTAGGATATCGTTTGTATTGAAGATGTGTGGCTTCTCTGCATTGCACTCAAATTCTGTCCCTGGAAAAAGGTACTGACATAGTGAGATTAATTCTATCACCATTGCAGGAGGCATGCCTGTTTTGAATAAGTGTGAATGTGAGGAAAGAAGGGGAGCTCACTTTCAGGAACAGCACTACAGTGCCTTGCTTAACTGGAGTGGTTAGGCAGGATGTTATAACAGTAAAAAGACCTTTATGGCTGCATCTCTTGTCTTTAATGGGAGTATGATACTTGCCAACTATCCCTCTGTTTCTCTCTCCTGCGGAATACATGCCATCATGTGAGTGAAGAAGAGAAGTTAAATCATGCAGCAAAGCAGACTAGGGTTCAGATTTTCATGGGTACAGTTGCCTGACAATTAAAAAACCCAAAAAACCACATAAAAAATTCTAAGAATGAGGAAAACCGTGATGATGGCACTCAGAGATTCAGAAAGAGCCTAGCTAGGTAAACACTTCATCACCATAGCTGCCTCCTCTGTGTTTGACTATCCCTTTCCATTCACTCATTTTTCATGCAGAGCTATTTCCTTTTGCTCTTACAAGTACACGAATCCTTCTTCTGGCAGCTTTGTATCTTCTAATACTTCACCCTCAACAAGGCACTCTGCCTTTCGTGGGGTGGCAGAATGCTTTTCTCCTGGTGAGAAATACTTTGTTTTCTTAAAAAAAGAAATGGCAGCAGGATTTTACACCTTTCTCACTTCACGGGATATCTGCAGCCAGATCAGCTATTACTTTCCAAAACTGTTTTCACAGGCATTTCCTGAAGACAGACTATCAGATAAAATGCTGACTTGAGCCTTTTCTTTATCCTCTGCTCAGGGTATTATTTTATTTCTCTTGTTTGTTTTTGCAGTTTCTTTTTCTGGGTCTTACTGAAAGCACTTTTCCAGTGAATCAGGAGATTCAGTGCCACTGGTGTGTCAAAGAAGCTGTGCATGTCTCTGCTGGATAAATCCCTGAGCTTGCTTTATGGTTTGTTTCCAAACTAAGTTAAACAATTAATCATAATTAAGGAATGAATTAGATTTAAAACAACAACAAAAAAAAAGAAGGCAGTCTTTGCAGGGATTACTCTGCTTGGGGGATGCCTTTGATGGGCAAAGGCTGCTGTAATGTCTCTTATTCCACCTCTTTGTCTGTAGAAGTCCAAGTGGAAAGTAGAAATAGCTAATGCTTGCTGCTGTGTTGTGGATCAGGATGCCAGAAATATTGTCTATCCCTCTCTGAATAGGCCCAGTCAATCTTGAACTATTTGGGTGTTCCTGAGGCTGGAAGTCTGCAGCTTTTCCACAACAGTTATCAGGAACTGAATGAAAGAAGATGTAGTTAGTTACTCCTTAAGTACAGTGCTTCTTTTTTGGGGAAAAAACACCCATCAAAACCACCAAACCCATGCAAAATGGAGGATGTAGACTAATACACAATAATATTAATTGTTTTAATAATAATGAAATTTCTCGCCTTCCCTGTAGCCTTCTTTTATGCCCTCTCCCGGCACTGTTATCAGGATACACAAATTTCCTTGCATTTCCTGGAGAAATGACCAGGCATGATCTTCATGCCTGGACACTAGTGCACATGGCAGTAATGGCTTTTTTTGCATGAAGATGGAATATATCATTGCTAGAAGTGAAGGGTGCACATGATGTGGAGAGCAGGGTGTCCTGAAAAGCAGCTGCTGCAACAAGCTCCTCTTTTCCTTGGCTGAAAAACTGTTTTCTGTTTTCTCTCTGAACTTCAAGCTAATGGGAAATGCATCTTGCAGAAGACAAGAAATTCTGAATGACACCTAAGCAGCTGGGACACAAGGGAGGGGACTCATTCCACTTAGCTGAAGGTTAGATGTTTAATTTCAGCTAATTGTCCAGATTAACTGATAGCCAGAAAGATTTCATAGCAAGGAGTGATTTAACCTAGTTTAGTCTGGGCACTTATGCTGGGATGAAACAGATCACTTTGAATAGATGCCTATTTCCTGATACAAAAGACAGCAGCTTTGCATAGCTGTGTAATGCCTGCATGGCTAAGAATCCATCCTCCAAGTATTTCAGATTTCTCACACATTGCATGGCTTTAATTGATCATTTGTTCCTTAAACAGTTCTCACTTTCTCGATGTTACAAGAGGGAGAGTGCAGAAAGCTTATTCATGTACAGTGCGTATGATGGCGAATATATTGCGCTCCTCCAGAGGAGGAAGAAAAAGAGAGTGAGGAATGCAGAATAAGAAGAGGAACCTTCATCGCTCCGAAGAGCATTCCAGAGTGATTATGCTGTGTGTGCCCGCACTTCTACTCAGCACTGGTGTTTTAAGAAGTCTTCCATCTTTTTTTCCTGCTGCAACCAATTTGGCATCCCAAGAGTTCAGTTTCTGTGTTACCTGCTCATTGTCTATTACAGCCAGGCCCAATCCTTGTCCTGTTTTCCTAGGTCTGGTTATAGCATTGTCTATGTAGGTAAGGTATGCAAGTACATGCATGGGTTGACTCTCTCCATGGACAAGAACTAACTATTTGGTGACTGAGATGCATTTCTGTGCCTCTGTGTGGTTATTTTGCTCCTCTGGGTCTCCTATTTCAGACCAAGCATGGCCCTATTTGGTGGGAGATTTCCTAGCACCATGCCTTAGACAGAGCCTGACCCAGCAGGAGCAATGCCAACCGAGGCCATTACAGAAGACCCCTGAGGCAGATCCCATGTGCCCTGACTCTTCTCGACACCATTCAATACAGTGAAAACCTTTCTCTTCACTTTTGCATTCATGGAAGCTTGAGTGGCTTTTTACCTTGGCATGAGCAGAACCAAGAAGCCTCCAGGGAGGACGGAATAGCAGGAAGAAAAGTGCGTGCAGCAGTTTGCAGAATGGAAACTTTCATAAGCTGGGGTGGTTCACCGTTGTTTTAACACCTGTCAAGGGTAGGAAATAATACCTTGACCCTTCCCTAGTGCTGCTCAGACAGGTGCTGATACAGTGATGGATGTTACTTACACAGGGATAAGGGGGAGGCAGGAGGAGGGGCTTGTTCTTTTCAGAGAAATAAGTCAGGTAAAAGGTGCAGATTTAGCAGGTCTGGAAATGCTGGGCTAGAGCAGGGAAGCATAAGCATGACAGAAAGTGCGCTAAGCGCAGGCAAATGAATGCAGCTTAAAAGTAAGTAAGTAGAGTTAAATCTAAAAGCCAAGACTTGAACGAACCTGACATTGAAACTGGAAGTTTGAACATGCATAGATATTTCACATGAACTATTTTCCATTGTAAGGAAGCTGCGGGGGGTGTCATTGCTGGGTCTGACCAGAACTGGCTTGCAAGGTGTGTAGCATTGTGAAGTGCTCAGGCAAGATTTGTAGCCTGCCTTGAAACGGGAAACATTGGAAATCATATGAGAACTTGCAGTGGATTTAGAGTTCCATTTTGGAGACACAAGACTTTTGGTCTTGATCCAGCAAGACAAGTAGCTGTGTCTGACTTTAAAGTGCGTGAGTGGCTCTTGGATTTTCATGGGACTAATGCACAGGCTAAGTGTTACACCAAGTGTTACAGAGATAGAGAGATACCCCATGAAAACCTTCCTTTGTGTGATCTTATTAGGTATCCAGGTGTCTGTGAAGCATCCAGAATGAGGTGAATGCCACCATCTTGCGAAATTTATTATCAGTGCGAGCTGCCTAAATTCACCCTTTTGCCCAATATGATACCACTAATGTGAGTTATGCAAGTAAAACTAGCGATTTCAGTTTAATATCAATCTCTCATGAATAGTTTGTTACTGCTTTCAAACAATTAATTGATAACCAGCAGGCCTATCTGAACCTTGTGCGTTATTTGAGGTACCTGCACATTAGCATTAATCATCAACTGACCAAGGCAAAACTTGAAAGGGATGGGGAAAGAGATAATCTTCTTCCTGTCCCTTCTACTAAGTTTCTCTTTCTGTCTGATGCCAGAGATAGTATCTCCCCGCCAGATGAATGATGTAGGCAGTGCCCATCACCTGCAGGGCCACCTTCTATGATCTTTTCCTAAAATCCACCAAAGTGCTGGCATTTAGGACAGCAAATCTGCCCTTGTGCCCATGGACTGGGGCCATAGGATGCTGGGCTTCTCTGTGCCCTGGCCTTCCTTCAGGATCCCCCACCTTCCCTTTGCTACCTCCTCTTGTATTTGGAGCTGAGCGGTTCAAACCACCATTGTTTACCTAATTGGAGTTATATCACTTTTCTTTTCCAGTTGTCTTTACCTCTTCAGAAATGGGCAACCCAGTTCTGCCAAAGAGCAAGTAGTGGAGGCTGTAAGTGAGGATCCTGGGCAATCTGAGGCTTTCATTCAAGACTCCTGTAACTCCCTCTGAAAAATGGTCATCATGACCCTTATTTTGGTCATTAGTGCAGCAATAGCCAAAACTCAATTTGCCACACTCTCTCTGCTTTGCGCATGAGAGCTCTGGGTGTTTGGTATTCTGCCTTGCTTGGGTCTCCCATGCTCTTAAATGACAAAATAATATTTCAAGAGGAAAATGAAGCTTTTTTTTTTCCCCACCCCCCAGAATAAATGTTTCTGAAAAATTCCAGGAGGCCCTCTCTTTTTTAACTCGTCACATCCTACTGACCCAGTGTTTTCTACTGAGAGCAGCTGAGGAGATTTTCTTTCTGCTTTGCTTCTCCCCTGCCTTCCTCCTCATCCCCCATTTTCCCTCTTGTGTTATTACCTTAAGCAATGCCTTTTTGGAAAGCATACTCTTTCTAGAGGTGCTTTATTAAAAAGCAAAACAGAAACACAAACCCAACACTGAATAACAAACTTCCCCCAAATCCCCACAGAAACAAATAAAAAGACTTTGAAATTGGAAAGCACACAGTGCAGCTGAGCCCAGATGTTACAGCCCAGGTAAACCGCAGTCGTCCTCCAGTTGCTCTGCTGACTTATTTTTCACCTTCCATTTGATGCTCTTCCATTGAGCCCTAAGGTTTCCAGGCTCAAGTACTAACATCCATAGACTAGCTAATTGGTAACGAGAGATCAGAGTATGTATAGAAATTGTGTTCCCTCTGCTTCCTCCCTTCATGTCTTGGTATCTAGAATAGCTCTTAAGGAAGATGGCAATAATGAGAAAGGTGTATTAGAGACTATATATGCTCTGAAAAGTGTAGACAAAGGGAAGCTGAGAAATACCCCACTGAGCTGGAGCAACCAGCATCTGTTAGAGTGAGTTTGGGTTTTTTCACTCAAAGACCAGGAGCTGCTGTTCCTCTCCATCAGCCCTCATGAGCTCTCTGGGAAGAAGAAGGTGCCCCATCTGCATAGTGCCATGTGTCCTTAGCTAACCCTGAAACCTTAGTGCAGGCAGAGGACAGCTGAGCTCTCTCGTTCCAGGCAAGACCCTGAAACTCCCTCTTTCCCTGTAGCTTGACTCCAAGATAATTATTTTGTGGAGGGCACCATCAAAGTGACCGTGCTGTGAGAAGGCGCCTTCTTTGCACTGATTTCATGAAGAACAGGCAGATTGAGGTCAAGGGAAAGAAAACATGTGTAGTCGTTCCTCATTTCTTTTTAAAACTGTACACAGCTTTTGATGTTACAGCCTCACCAAGCATTTGGAGACTGTGTTTATAGTCTTACCTCTGGAAGGACCCTAGGCCTAGTGGATTTATTGTATCATTGTTTCTAGAGGAATTTCTGTATTGTAAACAATCCTCTGGGCCCAGGGCTATATAAAATGCTCAGACACTTTCATTGTATTCTGGTGATTATGAATATATATTAATTTTTCTAACATCCTGACACATCTGTGGTGTAGATATCACAGGATCGATCTCTTCTGACAGATACTCTTGGGTAAAGTAGCTCATGCGAGGATCATGCACCACATACAGTTTGCATGGAGGCAGTTGTATATGACCTTCTCTGCATTGTCCTACCAATGACCCCTTCTGTAATCAGGCAGAAATCATGCTCCTGAAGAGTGGGAGGTATTACTGCTTCCATGCTGGCCTGTTCCTGGGCCCCTGCTGCACAGACATTGCCAACAGTAACAAATTGCTCTGAGTTATGTGCAGAGGTTTAGTGATGTGGACTAGTTATTTATTAGAGAGGGAGCTGAGACACCAGCAAAGGGTGAAAGAGTGAATAAAAGAAAAGTCCTAAACTAAATGAAATGAAGCTGCTTCTTCTAGCAAGCTTCTCACAAAGCTGATCTCCCATTTCTCATTTCTGGATCACACCTTATTTATCCAGTGGGGGTTCACATGCAGAGGTTTGAAAGTAAAACCCTTACAAATAAAGAAACGTCCCCAAGGGCAGAGGATAAAAACGACAGAGTTGGATTGAACTGTGTTTTCAGAGGTGGCAAATCAGTGTTTTATTGTTTCTTTAGTCACAGTTTCCTAGACGCAAACTTGACTGTGGTATTGATTGATTGCCTCACTCGGAAGCATCTTTCAATTTGAAGATATGTGATAAAAATAAGGGACCTCCTCCCATGCACTTGAAAGGAGAAGGCAGGTCCAGAAGAGTGAGGACCCTGTCTGGTAAAAGCTGGGTCGATGGAGGCCACTGGAACAGCGTTGATTGCCAAGAACAGAAAGCCAGGTTCTGTGTTTGTTTTGACTTGACAAAGAAACTTCTAAGTTTAACACCATGGGTCTATAAAGTAGAAATATCAAAAATGGGAGAAGAGCTGTTTACGGTGACCCTTTAATGGCTGTACTCGTATGCAAGGCTGGGGCTGTGCATGCCTTCCACAGGGGCAACAGCTGAAAGACCCGTCACTGGTAAAATTGCTCATTCTGAGGAAAAAAAAAAAAAAGGAAAGGAAATAAAGAAAAAAGGAAAGGATTTTAAAAATTGCTTTCTTAAAATTTGAAATACTGGATTATCTTTTGCTTTTCCTCTTTCTCTTTTCTTCCCCCCGCATTACCTCTGTTGCTGGACAGCCCAACAAGTGAACTCTTTCAATTTCCCTCCTTTTGCCTCTCCCTGATGATTCAACGTTTCCTTATTTTTGGAAGCACACCGACCAGTTAAAGAAAAATAGGTGGATCCTGGATATGTTTCATGCACCAGAAAAGAAGTCCAGAGAAGAGGAAAGAAAACTTTTCCAAGTATTTCACAAGTACAGCTTCCAAAATCAGTTGAAAAGGAAATCTGCTGAGATCTGCAAACTGCAAATGTCAAAAGTCCAGCTTGCTCCTGAACAGGCACTTCTGTTCTTTGGCCACCATGAGCAGCAGGGCATAGGATGCTTCGTGCTACCTTGTGAACATGCTGTGAAAATTTATGGAAGCTGCAGTGTTTCCAGTCTAACGTAATGGATTTTAATGCTTTTTTTATAGACAGCAGTAACAATGTGTCTAGATCCACCCAAAACCCCAAAGCCAAATCAGCTTTGGGATGGAATAGGGGGAATTTCATTTTTCCCTACTTTCACTGCTGGGACAGACAGCCTTCCTCCCTTATGAGGTAATTTAATTTTCACATTATGCTTTATGGGATATCCTTTATTTACCTAATGCTTTCCTGTCGAGTCTTTTTAGACTATGAATCTTGTATATTTTATATACACAAAGGTGACTTTTCCTTCCTTTAATGACTGTGGCTTATCAGTGCAGACAACCGATACTGGACTCATAAATATGTCACTCTCGGGTTTGTGACAGCCCCTTCTGCTTTGTAAGACTGTTCCTTGCTGCTTGCTCCTCCCTTTCGCTCACTGCATCCCAGTGGTCTGCTTGTCCCCTCAGTGCAGCTGAAATCACCATTGGCTGGTATAAATAAATCACTGATTTAAGCTATAGGTGAAAATCATTGTGAAAGCAGCACGCAGAGGAATGTAATACAAGGTCGGTGGAGCCAGCGCCTTCCGACTCCAATTAAATGCTTCCTGTAAGTCAGTGCCAATTGTGCATCTTGTAAGAACATTTGAAAGCGGGAGCTTGAACTCTAAGGGACCCTCTCGCCTCAAAACCTGTTTCCTGTTTAACAAGATTTAACAAGTACAACCAAACATGCGCCATCAGCAACAAAAGTCATTGTGAACGGCTCCAATGTGCAAAGGTGCTGGGTTTCCTCTCGGCCCCACATGCCTAACAACCCCGCCAGCCTGTCATGGAGTGGCTGTGGTGGAGTGGCACAGTGCCCTGATGTCACAGGACTGGCATAAGCTCAGCTGTTTTGCTGAAAGAAGTGGAAGGAAAGAGGGAAAATGCAACCTTTTCCAAAGGGGTAAAAGCTTGTTGGGTGAAAGCTTCAAGGCTTGGTCTCACTCTCCCATGAGTTCTCTATGGACGACATGATTAACATCTACTCTGTGCTATCTGCCTCTTCAGCTTGAAACGCAGCCTTGCTGCTTGCAAAATGCCTTGAAGACATGCACTGTGGTGCCTGGGGCAGGCTGTAGTCCAGGTTGAGCTCCCTGCCCAGGCAGAAAAGAAGCCCAAAGCCTCCAAAGAGATCAACCAGCCCTTGGATATACAGTCTATATGGGAAGACTAGTTGTGAGACTAGTTAAGGGAGTCCACAGGGTGTCTGCTTCTGGCTGTAAATACAACAGGAGCACTGAAAAATTGTTCTCTGTGGGTAGGCACTGAGAATACAGTGCTGCTTCCTAGAGGGCTGTATAGTGGTAGAAGACATCCATACGTGTGTGTATATGTATGTGTATATATACACACACTCATACGTAAAATACACATGCATTAAAAACTGTGTGTGTGTGTATATATCTATATACATCTGACTGGTACCCATTTATGTGCACTATGCATATAACTCATACTAGGAGCTCTTGTAGCTCCTGTACCTCTCTCCTTAATTCAAAAGGCCTGGAACTTGGGATGAATCCTCCACATGAGCCTGAGATAACAACAATAGCAATGACTGGGGCAACAATCCCATCAGTTTACTGCAAATCGCAGTAGCATTTGTACACCAAAAAACCACATGTATGACTGAAGTTTCCATGTGCACGGCCCATGACTTGCCTTTCTTCTGTAATCAGCTGCTACAGCAGCCAGCAACCAGGGCAAAGCCAGCAAGGAAAGGGAGACGTGGGAGGAAAAGAGCAAAAAAACCAGATATAAAGTGGAGCTTAACGTGATGGAGGCAGCTCTGTCCTCAATACTGCTCATACACTGCTAAGACTTTTCAGCCATGGATGCTAAACCAAGAATAATTTCCTTTAATGAGGTCATGAACTTGATATATAAGATGTATTAGAACTAATTTTCTCATTGTCAGGGAGAAAGAGAAGCTTGGGAATTTGGTACAGGCTGCTCAGCTACATGTTAAATGGGCTGTCCTTTAGTTGAAATCTATCATTATAGGATATAGTTCCAGTTCAGAGAGGATAGCACTTTTCTGAGAGCAGTCTTCTGTCTTTTCCTTGACTATCTGGGCCATGCTCATCTGGAGCCGAATATGCCCTCTTCACCTGCTGTGATATATGGCATCAAAACAATGAGCTTATGCTTCAAAGAAAGGTCTCTGAAAGGTTCTTTTCACTCAAAGTGGAGGTGTCCTGGTGTCCCTGCTCTGTGGCTGAGGAGTGGATGTCCCATCAAGGCCTCTGGGACAGTCTTCCTTCCTCTGCAAGTTGCCTTGACTCTTCCTCACCATGACCTGGGGCAGTCTGTGTCTTCCCATGTGCCATGTATTGAGCTCAGCCTCTCCGGTGCTGTCTGGGAGCCAGCAGCCTTCTTGAAAATGAATGCATGCATGGACCAGGAGTGAGCAAGAGCAACACTCAAACAAGAGCACTCGAACAGCAGGCCAGGTCTTTGCGGGAGCAGGTGCCCGAGGACCTATTCATATGCCCTGTGCTCTGCCAGTTGTGACAAGACAGCAGCCAAGGGCTGGGCTGTGGCAGGTTATTTACATTGCCTCGCATCTGTCACTGGCCTGGCACATGCCTTATGCATGTAGGCATCAAGAGATCAGAGGGCAGCTTCCCGCAAGGGATGCAGGTGGTATCTGCAGCCGTGTTTGCTTGGCAAGTTTTACTGACTGAGGCTTTGCTGACAACTGTGCCTCGTGCTGCAGTTTGGTCCACTACCGCGCAGCTATGGGAATGCATCTGAGGATGCTCCTGGACCTGCCTACCAGGGATCACCAGACTGTGTTACCCTGCTCTGAGCTTGCAGGCAAGAAGCCTGTTGGGCCATGTTGGGCCAAACTTCCCCTTCCTGGAAAGCTTAGAAATGGACAAGGCTGGCTGGTGCTGCAGCCAGTGCAAGCCTAATTCAGTTTGGGATAGAGCTGGGGCTTGGTTGAGGTGGGAAGCACTCCCAGTTTCTTTCACCTAGATGTAGCACCACTTGTTGACACAAAAAGGGTGTGAGTCTGTTTTGGTGCCTGTGTCCTGAAATGTCTAACTTTGTAATCCTAACCTGAGTGCAAAATCACATGTGAAACCAAGACGTTGTATAATGCTCTGCTGACTTCAGCAAGTTCCTGTTGTCTCATCACAGTACAGGGGCAGAAGTGCTATGTTCTGGGATCCCAGGATGTGGTGCAGAAAGAGGGAGTTTTGGGGCACTTCTCCAGGGGAGGAGTGTGCATGAGGAAGGGGAGACTTGTATTTGTGAAACAACAGCTCAGACACACAGCTTGGCGGACACCTGCACAAAGCATCCATGTGCAAAGCAGTGGCGCAGGGGAAGACAAGACTTTATCTCCATGCATAAACCACCTTTGATTTACAGTAAATTTGCACCAATGGGCCATAACACAACAGCATCATGCAATAGGACAAGGGGTAATGGGTTTAAACTTAAACAGGGGAAGTTCAGGTTAGATATAAGGAAGAAGTTCTTTACTGTGAGGGTGGTGAGGCGCTGGCACAGGTTGCCCAAAGAAGTGGTGAACGCTCCATTCCTGGCAGTGTTCAAGGCCAGGCTGGACAGAGCCTTGGGTAACATGATCTAGAGTGAGGCACCCCTGCCCACGGCAGGGGGGTTGGAACTTGATGATCTTAAGGTCCTTTCCAACCCAAACCATTCTATGATTCTATGGCCATTTCTGCATATAACTCTGCCGAATGGTAGTAACAGTGGGCTGCTCATAAAGTAATCAGTGTTTATTTGAAGACTCTCATAACGGAGATATTACCATGGAACTATGGAAGCTGTGACAGCATTTAACTATTATCACCTCTGAAGGATGGTGGTAAACCGAGAACCTCATTCCTTGGAGCTGATGCCTTCTATTCCCTTTGTTTCTCCAGGAAAAATTGAGATCTGCTAATTTTGTAACTAGCTTACTAGGGTTTACACCTTTAAAACAAATATACAAAGTGTATTGAATCCTCTTGTACTTATATAATTTCCCTTTGCAGTTCAGAAACATGTGGAAGAGCTAGGACTACAGTTCTGCAGGTTTCAGTCATCAGTGGAATTAATACGTGTCATAAATGCTCACTCTGTGCTATTATAACTTAAATCAAACCCCAACAGCCTTTGGATCAGTCTTTCATATGCAAAGAACATGTCAAGAACATTTAAGTACTTGGTTATATCAAGTTAATTGTTTCACTGAATTTGGGCCTAATTTTTTTGTTCTAAATAGGCATAATACCACATTAAATAAGAAAATAATTTAAAGAACTTAAGGATTAGTCAGTACACCCTGGTGAGTCCCTTTTGGGTGATAATTTCTGCATCCAACTCATTTGTCAAGTATGTAAACTTATTCCTGTAGTTACTAAACATATCAAGAATGTTTTTTTTCCCGCAACTGATGTCGATTTTGTTTCAGCTTTCTTCCTCAAGCTCAGCAAATTCAACCCTGCTCTGCTAGCTGCAAATTGCAAGCAATGTCTTCAGTTTCTAAATTCAGAGCCTTCTTCCAGGCACAGGTGAAAAATGAAAATATCTGAAAATGGAAATTGGTATATCTTTCCCTCCCCACATAGGACTCAAAAGATGAATATAATTTATAGAAGTTCTCTTCATACACAAAAAATGAGATGTGCCATAGAAAAGTGTACCAGGAAAGTATAAATTTAAGAGGTATTAGGAAGAAGTAAAACTGGGAAAAGAAGTGCTAAATTTCCTCTTCCAGGAAATTCCAAGTTCAGATTATTCTCTAGTATTCATTTTGGACGGTTGATTATGCTCTTTTGCTATCTCTTATTGCTTAACACTGCACATACAAACAGATCTCAGTTCAAAATTATCTTGCAAGAACAGCCCAAAAACTCATGTGTGTACAGAAGGGCATTTTGATATAAAAAGACCATTTGCTATTTGTGATTCTTTATTGTCCTGTTTTGAAATTCTCAGCCAGTTATGGAAAAGGGCAGAAACCAAAATCACATGATACAGGCTTATTATTATGCTCTTTAAATACAAAATACCAAATTGTGCAGCTCAGAATTTGATTTTGTTTGCACAAATACATTTTCAGTATCAAAGCAAACAAAAGAGAGAGCTTTTAAATTACTCTTATCCATAATGAATCATTAATTTTGTGCTGTACATAAGCCTAGTCAAAACCCATTAGGCCTCGCATTTGGAAAATCACTTCATATTCTTGGTCAGGCACTTGCAAGAAACATCAGACTCAGTCTGGGCTGTGTGTTCTCTTTGATACCGTAACTAATATCAGAAGATACTAACCTTTGCTAGCAAATTGGATAAAGGCCATAAATATGCACAAGCCAGATCACTAGCTAATTAAATCAGGATAATTCTACTCATCTAACAGAAAAGCATCCATTTGTATCACTGATGATTGCCCAGGACTATCTCAATTACCAAGATCTAGAAATACCTGCAAGACACGCTTCATGCGTATCAAGGAGTAGCTAACACCATGTCTACTTTTCTCTGAGAAATTTTCTTTGGAAAATTTTTCTTTCCATACATTGGAATTACAATTAAAATCATATTACAAAAGTTAATTGAAAAATGATCAATTCTATTAGACAAACAAGAAGATTCATGTCTTGGCAGATTAGAGGAACAAGCTCCAATGAGTCATGATCAATCCTCTACTGACGTCTATCAGATTTCTTTGGATATTTGATGTTTACAAACATAGACACAGAATAGCATCTGCTGTTGCTGATTACAGATTTCTGCCATGCTTCTAATATCACAAAACCCACAACGGTTCTTGTCTGAGTTGAAGATTATTTCACTGTGATTACTTTCAGATAAATGTGGCTTCACAATGTTTTCCCTTTTCAGGCTACGTTTTCAATGTGGCCTATGCACAAATCTCAAATATTTATCTATAACTCAGTTGAAAACTGACCTATTTTGGGATACAGTGAGTAAATACACTTTCCTTAGAGGCAAATATGTAGCTTTAATTTTGTAAAACCCTCATAATGGAAACAGTTAGGAGCAACATTTGTTATGTGAATGCAGCATCTTTTGCATGTTCCACCATATACGGTATCAGTGATGGCATTGCTCAAGTCAGATATTTACTGAATTTATCAGCACTGAATGTCAGGACCAAATTACAATGAACTTTTCAAGCAACACCATATTATGTCATGAGTGTCATGACCTAAGAAGTAAGTCCTGCATATTCTGCCCCTGGTGTCAGCAAAGATGGAAACAGGCTGGGTTAGGCTGAGCAGATGCTGTCATGCCTCTGCCACAGGCGCTCACATCTCCCAGCTCGGGGGCAACAGGAGCAGAAACCCTTGATTTCCTGCAGACTTTTGTCTCCTCCTTGTGCCCTCCCCTCTTGACTCTATGCTTCATTGACCCCTCTTAACCCTTCTCCAGGTTCTGAACCATAAATCCCTTCTAAGCCATTGGTTTTCAAAATACCGTCCTGATCCTTTAAGAGTCACCCACCATCTTGACTTCCAGCTACAATATCTTGTCAATAGCCTGCAATAACTTACTTGTTGTTTAAGAACAGCCAGATTCTCCAGAGTACTCTGCCTGCCTAATCCAAGAGAGGATGGCATGGCTGTTGATCAAATAATTCAAGTATCCACTCCAGGGAAACAGGAACTATGGAGTAGTTTTGGGCACTGGCAGCTGGGGCTGCAGGGGCCTCTGTCAGAGGAGACGGGGGGCTGCCCCGTGCCAGACGCGTCCGGCTCCAACAGACCCACCAGAGGGTACAGCTGGGCCTGTCAGCCAAGATGGCGGTACCTTCATGAAAACATACTTGAGAAAGGGTAGAAAATGCTGGTGGGAAAGAGGAGGAGGAAACAAAAGGAGTGAGAAACAGCACAGGGAACACCAAGTTGAGAGGAGAAAGAGGAGGTACTCCATGGTGGAGAAGAAATCCAGGCTGCAGCCCCTGAAGGACCCGCATGGGAGCAGGTGGATATTCCTGAGGGAACTGCAGCCTATGAGAGGACCTACATTGGAGCAGGCAGAAAGCGTGAGCAGGAAGGAGCAGCAGAGAGTCACCGCGGGCTGACCACAGCCCCTCATACCCCATGGCCCTGTAGCGCTTGGTGTGGGGGAGTCAGGAGTGAAGTGGAGCC
>JANHGB010051960.1:1866-21737 GCA_026283785.1 Coracopsis vasa | reverse complement strand
CTTGCATTAATAGGAGATCATTTTCTCACAATCACCGCCATTCATCTGGAGTGCAATGGGGTCTGCATCGAACAACTCCTCATTGAATTGCAGAAAACAGGGAAATAACTGCCGAGTTTTCCCGGTTACGCTATTGATATTTAAGTGCTGTTCTCTGTGGGGACATAACAGCTTAACTCCAAAGAGGCTGTGACCTATTTCCATGATTACTGCTGCACTAATGAACAAATGGTTTCTAAAGGACATAACTGCACTGCAAAAGTTTGGAGAAAGATGGACGCTCCCAAAAGAACAGGCTGAGTTAGGTAAAAGATGTAACTCCAGGAATTAGTTGCTTTAATTCTGTACTGAACAACAAAATAAAGGTTTGTGCACACAGCCACACTTTCATATTATACACTTTCATAGTACATATCAATACTTTCATATTGATTCTGTGGTTTAGCTCTGAATCCTCTTGACTTTGAAGCTATTCTCACGGCATTTTATATTTGGAGGAGATGGAAGGGTGACGCTCTGAAAACACGTGTATTGGCCACATGTCCAGCTCTACCATGGCTGTAGAGAGCAATAAAAGAAGTCCACACTAATACAAAACACTTATTTTTCACAAGACAGTGTCTTCTGTGCTGTGTCTGTTTCACTAAGGAAAGCTTAAATCACAAACAAACAAAAAAAATCTAATTTTCATTGAGAATCTACCTTTTCACCCGATTTGGCATCAGGGGTGGCAGGACTGAAAGATCAGCAAGACCATGGAAACCCATGAATGAATTTAAAGTAGCACCAGAGCTCATTTGGGCTCCATGACCTTGTTTTACATGAAACAACCACCCAAGTGGCTTTATTCACAAGAGCAAAGTTACACGATTCCATGACTCATCCCTAAAAAATCATATTCAATCTCTCCTAGCTGTGGATTGAATTTAAACAGTACTAGATGAAACTGGCTCAGTCATCTATGTGAAAAGCTGCCGTTTTTTTTGAGAAAATGCTTATGTAAAAATCCACCAATTACTAGAAAGTTTGTAAGTTTAACTTGAGAGGAAAAAAGGCCTCTGTACTTCTAACCACTGGCTGGGCTAAACTCGACACAGAAGTGCAACAGATAAGACTCTGCTACCTGAGTGATTTGCTCAAAACAACACAAGTGGTTATACTTTGGTAAGTGACAGAGATCTGATCTGCTCAACAGGGTGCAAATGATCATTTGCCAGGTTAATGGCACAGATGTGCAACCAAGTCCAGCTGTGCCCTTCCTAGGGAGGGGAAACTCTACATAACGCATGATTTTTAAGCTCATTACATCAGTTTCTTTCCTTTCCATATAACTGGCACATAGATTTCCAAAGCAATTTATACCCACAAAAGATTTAAGGAATAGACACTAACTGTTTTAAAATGACAAAACAATCTCATCTCTCCGACTTCAGCCCTGCAGAAGGGCTCATCTCATCTAAGATTTGCATCTGGGCTCGCTCTGTAGTTCATGGATGAGACAGGAACCTGCAGAAGATAATTCCTCCCATTTGTCTTGCACAGCAGTATCCATCACAGAGGAATATCCTGGTTCTTCACAGATCTGTTTTGACCAGATAGTCAATCTGGCACTTCAAAAGCCTTTCCTGGGGAAAGTGGTGCTAAAAGTGGTGCGTTCCTCAGGGCGCAGTGGTTCTGTTGAATCAGTACTTTCCAAAGAAAATCAGTTCGTGCAGACATAAACCAGCTCTCCTCACTTAGGCTCTTCTTGCCAAGGAACTAAATCAGCAAACCTCTACTAAGGGCTTTGTCAAGTAAAACAACTTTAAAAGGGGTGTTAACAGTTCAGAGAGAATTCCCTCTAGCTGCACGTTTCAACCAATGGCCTGCATTTGCTGCTGATATTTTCTGCATCCCAAACAAAAAAAGTCTTCCTTAAAAAGCTGCCACAACCTCTTTGCAAGGTGGCCTGCGATAATTCAATGCATGCAGATTAATACATTTATCATCGGTTATCCTGCACTCTGAGCTAAGTGTTCCTTGGGTCATTTACTAGTTAAGAAGGAACACGGTTTGGAAGCAAGCCCTTAGCAACTTTCTCAATAGCAGTGGATTAATTTCAAAGTAAAATGAAGAATATGAACTTCCTTGTTAAACAGTGAAGAACTGCAGACGGCAAACCCTGGAACAGGTTGTCCAAAAAGGCAGTGGATTTCCCACTCTTGCAGATTTTTTTGATCTGAACTGCATAAGGCCATAAACCACCTGATACAGGTTTTCAGCCAGTCTGAGCAGGCAATTGGACTGGAGACTATCAGAGGTCCCTTTCAACATAATATTTCAGTATCCTATAAGGTCCTCCAAAAATCAAGTTTTGTATTTTGGTACACATTCTCCAATTTGAGTTTGTCACTGATGGATGAATCAGCCAATGTAAAAAAGTTAACCAAATATTTGTATATTTGCCTTCACCTCCATTTACATTTACAATCTTATTTCCTTGCTGCAGGGAACTGGAAGGACACGGGTGCAGAGGGGAGGTGATGGTGTATAAAAACAGACCTTAATGTATGAAAATCAGAAGCACTACATTTGAGTTTTAACCCACAGAAGTTCATGAATATGCAACAGAATTTCTTTCTTTGAGCTTTACTGCTTAAGAGTATAGCATATTTAACTCAAGGATAGACAGCTAACATAAATAAATATACATCTCTATCAATATTGAATTACATATAATTTGCCACAAAAGAGATTCCATATGTGTGGATTTATTGGTAACTGCCTTGAGCAATTTTACCAAGCAGTGGGCCATTCAACACTGACATCATTATATATTGCCTAGTCTCCTGAAAAAAAATCCCAAGTTACATGTGACGTCTGACACACTTTTCCCTAGATTTGACCCCTAAATAACACAGAAATTACACAAAGATTCTAAATGCCCTTAAATCCATTATACACGAGGCAATTACAAGACTTCAACTGAGAATGTTATTCTCAAACTGTATTTTACTAAATACTTGAAACTGAATAAATAAAAGTTGTTCTCTTAAGCTAGATTTAAAACCAGGGCTTATAAATACGTGTCATGGCTAATTAGATAAACTATACTAGTGTTTTTAAAAATACTCAGAAATCTCCCCATTGTTAGCGCTGTATCTTATTTATGCCCACTCAGCGCCACAGAGCACCCTCCAGGCTAGGCTGAGCAGGACCCTTCGTTTTATTTTCTTTTTTCCTGTCTTTACAATAAAAGGAGTGATCCATTCTTAAAAAATCAGACTTTTTAATCAAATTACTTTTCATTGCAGTGCTTTAGGTAACTGGTAATATCCCTACTCTATCCTGCAGTTTTCTGCGGCATATTATTATCATCTAAATTTTGTATTATTCTCCCTGAGAAATGTATGTATACTGTAAATTCTTTGAGATAGGCCTGTTTTGTCTGGTTTTGTTCTATGAAGCCCTAATTTTTCTGAACCCTTTAGTTGCTATTGCAACATCAAAGTTAAATAATGTTCCAAATGTCCCAC
This sequence comes from Coracopsis vasa, assembly GCA_026283785.1. Taxonomy (NCBI): domain Eukaryota; kingdom Metazoa; phylum Chordata; class Aves; order Psittaciformes; family Psittacidae; genus Coracopsis; species Coracopsis vasa. Next base: position 18,222 of record JANHGB010051960.1, on the reverse strand, counting down.
CCTGGTCACACTGCAGCTGAGAGTTTTCAGCAAAGATTCTGGAACGCTTCAAGATTTCTGGTTTGTAATAAGTCTGTTCAGAGTCATACACGATCTCACCTTTCTGTGCAATTCTCCTGCAATCAAGATATAGAGCATGTGTGTGCATATGCCTTTTAACACAGAATAAGTCAATGAAACTGAGCAGTTCAGGCTTCCCCCCCACTGTTTAAGTAGCCAAAAATCAATAGCCAGACATTTTTCTTAGCTGTTGTTTTGGGCTCTCAAATTCTGGGATGTTTTCTTGCTAAATGCAGACAAGGGAGAGACAACTACAAATGAGCTATTTTAAGACATCTTCTAAATTCAGTGGCTATGAAAGTACTTTCAAGGAACAATTCATTAAAATCCTTTTATTTTTTTCTTTCCCCATTTTGCATGATGTTCATCAATCCCAGATTCTCTGCACTGACTGGATGGAATAGCCCAGAAATGAGTTGAGATGTGTCTACCTCCACATTGATGATTCCTCAACACTTCTGCTAGTCTTAAACCATGTGTTACCCCTCACATCTGACTTTTCTTATATTAAGAAGTGTTTCTCAGCTCAGAAAGGTGATGAAATAAAACCCTCCAAGGGTGACTGGAACACAGAGAAGTTCTGGCTGATTTCGCAGTATGCTGGCATAGCAGAGTACAATCTTCCATAGTTATTTATACTTATTTCCATGCTGCCTGAACTTGCAATTGATTGCTCTTTCTAGAAATCATCTGCCACAGAAGGAAAACAAAGAAAAACTTCAAATCACTGTTTGACAACGCCAATGCCTTAATCTCATGAAACGTGAAGCCCTTAAGCAGTTTTCTAACCCAGTCTTCCTATTCCTGGTGTGAATTACCAGGATGCAGACAACCTTTGTGACCCCAGAATCAGAATAATGGAATAATGCCTATATTATCCTTGTGCCTAGAAGTTCCCAAGTGGTTGGTGGCTCTGGGTGTCTGTCTTGAAATACAGAACAGGGACAGACGTCAATATATTGTAAAAACCGATGCATCTAAAAATCACTGCTCTTTTCTCAAATGCTAGGCCATAGCCAGCTTAGCTTCTTGGCACATTTGCACACCAAATGTTCCTCAGCGTACCGAAATTAAAATTATTTTGATTTCATTTCTGTCCCACTGCACTCCATTTTACATTTGTGCGCTGTACTACAGCAGTGCAGTAAAGCTAACGGGAACAGTGCAGCCAAGAAGTGACTCGTGCTGCTTCCTTTGACTAAAACTTTGCTCACGTAACACCACTGCTCACTGTCAGTTTACCCAAAATCCATCCATGCAGTTTGGGAAAGCCACTTTCAGCGCAGCACACAAACATAAACTAGACAATTTACCTACATATTCAAAATCCTACAGTAACAAAGCTCTTTATGATAGAGAAATTCTCCTCCTCCATACCAGATTTAACAGCCTCGTGCAAACTGTGGATAAAACAAACAATGCAGCAAGAAGAAAATTATTTCTATTATATTATTATTTTCTTCAGCTCTTACCAGAGTGCCGAGGTTTGTACTATTCATCCCTGCTTTGAAGGCAGCTCTGTCAGAGCAGAAACATGCCATTCACTTGTCCTTTCTGGGCCTAGTCCCCTGAGACAATGACTTCAATAAGAGGTATTGGTACTCAGCAGGAATGGGCTTTTGTTAATAACTGGTGGAGAAATACAATCCTAAATCTAGTAACTTTGCTGCCAACTAAGTGAAGGCATTAGCACACTGATTTGATATATCCAGAGGAGTTGCATGTAAAGTGCCAGTCCGCTGGGACCTCCTACCTTTGCCAAAACCCCACCTTTGATCCTAATCTACCTTCTTCACTGCTTCTCATATTCCTTCTTCATATCATTTATAAGGTAAATTCAACAATAAAAAGCTACATTTCACTTCTCACATTTGATCTGCTGTTCCCAGCAATTTCACAACTGCCTCTTTTACTGGTTTTGAGCTCACTGAAGTCTCCAGCAATTTCTTCAAATTTGAGGTTTCAACTTAATCTCCATCCCCTTTAGTCAATTTATGACATTTGACAGTTCAGATTCAACACAACATCATGACTCGCACCATCTACTCTCCTTGCGCTACTGCACTGCCATCCTCTTGTCTAACAATTCTTGTTACACTTCTCTATAAAGCACCATGACTTTGTTGCTTCCTCCATTTCCTTCTCACCCACTTAAGTCTCGGATGAATAGTATCAATTTTATTTATTTGGCTTCCTGTGGGGGTATGTTGTAAGGCTGTTCCGCTCTAGTTGAGTGGGATGCAGAAAGGGAAGGTCTCTGCCTACTTGCTTCCAGCTGTGGTATACTGCAGGAGGTGGAAATCACTGCTGGGAGTAGGATGCTGTTCCTTCCTCAAAAGCAATGGGTCGTGCTACCCTGGGGGAAACCTTCCAGACCGCAGGACAGGCAAAAGTAAAAGACAAAGGAAGTTGGTAGGAAGCCAGGTGAGAATCAGAGGTAACATCAAGACAGAGGTTTTCCCTAGAGCAGCAAGGAATTCTATGGAAACTGTTCAAACCAGGAAGTCACCAAAATGAGAAAGATTGACGCTGCAAGGACAGAGTGAACAGGATTTACTTTTTTGTGCTTCCATTTTAGCCTGTTCCTATTCAGGATGCTCAGTGTTAACAGAGTTAACCGCACCCAGATCACTTTTAACATCACTCAGTCAGTATGCAGGAAGCCCTCTTGGGTCTACCACACTGAAGCCATATCCAAACATTTCCCTATTTCTTTCTGGAAGATAAATTTCTATCCATAGATTCCCTCTTCCACTAATTTCAGTGGCCACTACTGCCTCTTCTCAACTTCAAATTGATTAGTAAGCCCTTCTTCTATGATGTATAAATTAAAATATTAGGTATGTGGCAATGTAAATGTGTCCATCTTGACCCTTCCCACTATACATTGCTCTGTAGAGCCGATGCTGTAAAGGGAGTAAGACTCATTTAAGTGACTATGCACAGGTATCCACAGAGGTACCAGCTACAGTTTAGGATTACAATTGATGCAGATCTAGCCAATACAATCAGTGGAGCCTAGAGAGTGATTCAACTTATGTTTAAGTCAACATCTAAGGTACAATTCACTTGTCAAATATAGGACATAGACAACTTGCTATACATAACTGTCTAATTTCATAACAATTGAAATACGTACTCTAGCTCCCAGCTGCCCGTCCAAAGGGGCATGGAACAGGTCTCCTGCAAGCCTCTATGGCACCGACCCACCCACAATGACGTCTCAGATTCTCTAGTGTGTCTCAAATACCTCTATACATTTCTGTTTAGACAATTGAATTGAGTGTATACTGGTAAACAACTGAACCACTGCTCTCCAGGCTTTACTGACTGGAAGCTTTGGCACACTGCAATACTCAACGTAGGTGTCTTCACTGTGTCCTCCAGGAGGCACTGGCAGTGCTTTTGTGGCTGTAGCAGGAATTCAGCACGTAACAATAGCAAAAAAAAAAAATAGAAAAAAAATAGAAAATTGTCCTTCTTTCATTTCACTGTGCAAATATTTACCTGTTCATCTACAATTCAGGGCGGATCTATTGTGTACCTCGCTCATTAGATGAATGGAACGAGGGGGTCTGCCCTCAGAGGCAGCAAACTTCTGAAGCTGCCTGTAGAAAAGGCGAAATTCTTGCAAAACCAGTGTGATAAATAAGTCACTTCGCTTTCTTTGCATGAATGGATTCATTATGTGCAGATGTTCGTTGCACTTTGACAAGTTTTTACGGAAGAACAAGTCACATCATTATTGTGTTACTTGACCAGAAATGAAGCATGGACTAATGCCATCCAGGGCAGGGGAGAAAGAAAAAATCCTGTGCTTTTGAGTTAGAACCTTAAGCAAATCTAAAATATAGGTCCAAAAATGAGCAAGAATACACCTGGAGATGCTAGATGACTCCAGTGATGAATAACAATTCATCAGAAAATAAGAAACTGAATTTTTCATTACACTGCTGTCTCTGTAATATCCTTTAATCTGCTTCAGCAATTTCACTTCAACATCCAGAAAATCACTTTAAACTGCACTCTGATAGATCATCTCCAAAATGAAGAAAAAAATTAAGCACAAACTATTTCATTACAGAAAGCAAGGAAGTTGAGCATCCATGGCAATTTTCTAATTCTATTTATGCCTTATACTTAAAAAAAGTGACTCATATGAATATCTACACTGGCAGCTACAGGAAAAAAGCTAATTATAAATTGTATCTCAATACTTTCATTGAGTTATATGACAGAGTTCCCTATTTTCAAATCTTACGGCAGTAGAGTATGAAAACGCTCTTTCAGAAACTACTGACATCTTTTTAGGTTAGACAAAACAGTAACTCAGAAGCACCCCATGTAGTAGCAAGGAATCAGACCACCACCACAACCACAGTTTTCTGATTTCTTCAGCCGCAGATATGGTCTAAACAGAAAAACATTATTTTGGGAAAAAAATACCTCAAACACTGCAGAAGTGATGCTAGGGCAAGGTAGCTAATGAAGAAAATGCTTTCCAGTGTAAAAGCATGGTTAATCAGGACTTTTTTTATTAGGAAGGACAGACATCAGGGGAAAGTGTTGCCAGGACCCTCTCCAGGAAAGGCTAGTACTTTAAACTTTCCTTGATTAGTCTATGATACTAACCCTGTTGAAATACAAAGTTTCTAAATGACAGCGAGTAGGAAATGCTTTTTCTACTAACAACCAGACTGAACCCAGCAAAACAGAAATCTCCAGACAACAGTATAATGTCATGTTAACCACAGCTGGTACAGAGTTAACATCCTGTGTGCATCCTACATCTGATGCTTAGGTGCCTCAGCAAAAGACAAAGAAGATAAACAGAAAAATCCTCTGTTGCAGATGTTTAAACCTGTAACTCTCAGTGTTTGCAGTAGGGCATTTGAGTTTACAAATCTTCTATTTATTTGCTTATTTTGGCATGTGATTCACTGCAAGACTCTATAAAGTACCAAAAAGGAGGTGTGGCCATACTACCAAACAATTTAAGGACAGGTGTTAACTGGACATCCTTCACTATGGCACAGGGTAAAGAACCAGAAAATTTATCCCCAAATCTACGGACACTGTACATGGCAAGTTAGCCCTCTCTAGTTTCTGGCCACCCTAGCGTCACTGTACATGGCAAGTTAGCCCTCTCTAGTTTCTGGCAACCCTAGCATCACTGTAAAAGATTTACAGTAGATGTTCACTCTAGTGATTACCTTCTGATTGCATGCAAGAGGTCTGCTGCCTATCTACCCAAACACTACAGCTAACCTATACTCAACCTAGGAAGGCATCAAAACTGTGGTTCTATTGAAGGCAATAGATCCCGTTACGTTGTTTAAAATTGAGATCTTTAAAGGGCTTTACTTCCTATCATAAACTACAAAAAAAAAAAAAAACAACCAAAAAACCCAAAAAACCCCCACCAAAACCACCAGCAACAAAACGCCCCCCACACAAACTGCTAAATCAAAAGTATCCAATGTAAACAGAATTCTACTACACAGTATTTGGTTTCGATAACACAGATCATAGCTGAAAAAGATACTCATTACAGCACTAGTGCAGCTATATTAATTACAGCTACATCAATTAGAGCAAATTTCTGTAATTTAGCTAGGTTGGTACTTAAAAGTTTAGACCTTTGGTCCCTCTCTCCTCAACAAGTTTTAAGTTAGTGCTGTGGGGGTTACAGAGGTAGCCATTCAAAGGAGGTGATGTTTCATGAATGTTATGTCTTCAGCTGCCCTTGTGTTATCAAAAGAGCTAATAAAACTGGCTTGCAGGCATACTTCAGCCTGTTTGAGCTATTGCCTGCTACAACCCTCTGACCCTAGAATTTCGTCTCTCATTTTGGGCCTACTCTGTCAAGTGCTATTCTACAGCATTCTGCATTGCTAAAGAGCCTTTTAAACTCAAAGCAATAATTTCAACAGCCACCAAAAACCCCCCAGTTTGCCTTTACAGGCTACATGAAACAGGGTAGGAAAAAGAGAAAACCTCTGGATCAAGTTTCCTAAAATGCTGCAGAGTTTTTAATCAGCCCATGTTCTTTTTAATAAGACCACAACACTGCAACAATGGAGACGCTTCCCACGCAAGGATGGGGTAAAGGAGAAGTGAGCAGGAGCCGGATGTCAGGAGTTAGCTCTTTACATGTGGTCAGTGCCCCTCCAAGATTTTTACATTCCAGCACAGTCATGCCTCAGCTGAGGTTCTTGCCAGCCCCAACACTTTTCACATTTTATAGTTATTAAGTAATGCTGAAAAAAGAACTTAATGTTAGCACATGCTTTCTCTCCCCTACAGAAATGAGAAGAACCCCAGATTTGGCTCTGCCAGCCCGCCCCTGCTCTCTCAGACACCCTGCAGCCACAACAAGCAATTATGGGTCAGTACAATGGAGTGTGCAAAAACTCTTTATATTGCTGTCACCAGTGAGACTCCAGAGAAATTTAATCTCAGACAGTCTAAAGAACAGAGAACCAGAGACAGTCAACTAACAAACAATTTCCTATCAGTATCAGTACTGCTAGTGACTTCCATCCCAGACATTCATTACAGGGCAGAGAAGAAAAAACTAGCAGATCTGGATTTTCATATTTTTTTAACTCTGTAAATAGCACAAGTTAAATGAAAATAGAAGTTTTAAAGGGTAGGGTTCTCCTTTTTTGTTTTCAGTATAAATGCCAGCGATTCATTAAAGAATATGTGCAGGGAACCAGAGATGAAGCATTCCTACAATTGAAGTAAGTGAACAGGAGCTAAAGGTCTAGTAATTATATAGGACAAGGAACCCTTTCACCTTTCTATTTTATCACCCATTTTATGGCTTTGGCATTGCATGGGATACTGCTAAAAGGAAAAGAGAAGTGGTTATAACTACTGCTTACTTAAACAACTCAAGTTACATACGTAACATTCAAGCCCGTCATTTTCTCTCTGCTTATTATCCCATTGTGACTAAAACTCTCCTATTCTGAATTCACACCAGGGTGTTTGCACAAAGCTTTACATAGAAAAAATCAAGCCACTACTTATTGCTTAGACTTTCAAGCAATACCAAGAGATCACTTTATTTGTATCAGCAACAGAAAGCTTTAGCACTTGGCAATTTGCTTGGCAGTTCAGTAGAATATCTGATCTGCAATAATTATTTTGGAATACTGTTATTTTTTCTGAAATCAATCCCCCTGTTATTAATTTATATCCAAAACTGTAACTCTGCTTTCATTTCAGAGTAAAGGCTCTACAAAGAGTGAGGGTATTTTCCTGGACTAATTATATCTGAATATTTACTCTGGAATAACTACTTCAGTAAGTTTCCGATTGAAGACAAAGCCCTTTGCCACACCAACAACTGGAGCTCCCCAGGAAACGTTATTTGGGGTTTTTTGCACTCAAAGTTTAATTTTGCAGCAGTTAAAGTTTTTAAGAGAACTGTAGCTTCAGCTGAAAGAATGGGTAGGACAAACAAGGTACTGAAACTTTATAGCCACAAAAGTACTGCCCTGCAGCACAAGTGCCATCAAAACCTTCTTTCCCAGCAACTGGTCAAAACTCTCCTTAGAAGAGCACTAGGGCCACTTTTCTTGGGTGAAGGTATTTAAGACTTTAACCTTTTCATTCATGCCTCAGTTTCAAGACCAAATTCTACATTACATCAGTCAAGCACACCACGGTGCCTCACTAGAAGCTCGCCAAAGCAACTCACTGCACACAAGGTGCTGCTCATTTTATTTAACATTTTAATTTACCTATATCATTTAGTACAGGTAACAAACTTCGAAACACCTCCTCCATGTTTAAAGACACCAGTGCCATGCAAGAAGACAAGAAGGATACCGAACACAGACTTTTCTCTCAAACCACCAAGGAACAAAGGAGCTTCTCAAAGAGGTCAGAGAGGAAATATACAGCATTATCCTCCTGCATGCCTTACTGAGAGGCTCTTCTTTGCCACCAACACTCCAGATACGGCCCTCAACTGCCACAGTAAGTGCATCACACCACAGAACATACCTATTATACTTCATTTTATACTGTTACATGCTTAAATAGGACCCAAAAATTAGTCCTAAATAGCATAACAGCATAACTGATAAGACCAAATAAACCATATGTAGCCAGAGATGAATCACTGGAAAGCTATGAACACTGAAATAATGGATATCATCAGAGGCAACCCTTCATTTGGTGGTTCATACATAGGTTTCAACCTAATTTCAGAAGATGACATCAACTTTATTGTCCGAGCTGCCACTTCACACTACACTTGATGTCTGACAATTTCATTGTTGAAAATTATACCCATGAAAAATACAGAACTGTAGAACTGTGAAAGTTATTACTGAAGGTGTGATGACACAATATGTTGATTCTCATGTAAGAAAATTTCATTTTGCACATCCCACATTTTCGAGGTTTGTTAAGACACATCCAAGCCCAAATTAGGGGCTGAGAGACACAGCTAGAGAGAGAGAAAGATGAATCCAAGGATCCATGCTCTGTCAGGCAAACTACAACAGCATCTCGGAATAAAGTGATCTGGTTAAAGACGCCCCTGCTCATGGCAGGTGGGTTGCAGTAGATGACTTCTAAAGATCCCTTCCAATCCAAACTGTTCTATGGTTCTATGAAAATGCAAACTCATATATGGTTAGTTTTGTTATTTAGGTAGGGATACACTAATCTGCAACTTTACAAGAATTTATGACCCACGGAAATGAACAGATCCTGACTGAAGATGTCAAAATTCAGCTGAGAAATCTCTTTGAGACATAAGAAAGCCACAAACATTGGGAGGTTTTCTTTTATTCTTTTCCCTCACAGGTAGTAATAGTTTTAGGAAAAGCGAAATACATACTGAAAGATGGTTTCTCTGCAAGAACATGACCTTTGAATAGAGAGTGAAATTTCCAAAGGCAGAAAAGGCATCAAAGTGCCTGACTCTCAGTGAAAGTCAACAGGAACTGAGTGCGAGATTGTCATTTATGTTTTATTCTAACGAAAATCAAGAGGTTAATTATAGGTAGTCATGGAATACCCTCAACCTTCAAACTGACTTCAGTGAGGGTGGGAGGAAAACAGTCTGATCAGGCTTTTAAGTTACAACTGCCACCTCCAAAATGAAAAAAAATAAATAGAAATGTTTGGTACAATGCAAACTAACTACTTTAATGGGAAAATTAATTGCCATGACCCCAATCAGTAACAGTGGTCACCTGATTTGAGGAACTCTGCCCTCCCAAAACTGATCAAGCACATGAACAGCACATTAAACTGTAGCTGCTGCAACATGCAAGCAACCTCCCACTCTCCAGAAGCTGTGCTACACCCCAGTGTCTGCAGTACCACTGTGAGAGTACCAAAGCACTATATTCACAGGAAAAAGCATATTACTGAACTTGGTTTTCAATACCCACTGCCTCTCTCTTGCAAGCAAGCAGAAGTGGTCAACATCAGACCTCTGTCACTCTCTTCTTCTTTCTGACACGCTGTGAGCAAACCACAATGCCTAAGTTCTTGCACTAACACAGAGTCGGCAGCACCAGCTCTCAACTCCAGTCAATAGGCAGGCAGGCTACTCTAAAGTCCCCTCACCAACCAATTTGAGATGCATGAGCTCCTGGCAGCAAAATAATTATTTCTTCAGAGGTTCTTATTGTCTCCATCACGCCATGAATTCTGTTCAAGTTCAATGCCAATTTATCACTCTACACTACTGGCAGCAGCTGACATCATGGGTGCAATTGTTAAAGAAAAGGGAAATTATTTCTGCCCTCGTACATTTAGAATCCCTCCCCTCCCTCCCCCCAAGCACAGTGAAGGGAAAAAGCTTTGAGCAATCTGAAATCGCAGAATGCCTCTTTCTATAAAAGCATTGCACTTGTCCAGCAAGCCTCTCTATCTACCACTGCTGAATAATACCAAGTACTACAGAGACCTGAAAGGGAATAGAGAGAAGTATGACCTGCAAAAAGGTAGTATTTTTAGAGTGCAATGTGGGTTTTTCTCTCCCTCTAATATGTAACACTTGCTTTGGGCTTGATACAGCCGGGTGCTGAGCATGCCAGCCCTTCCCTAGCAATGCATGGCAGTATGTGCTACTTAACCAAGCACAGCCAGCCTGGCACAAAATAAAGTGCTCTGCTGAGGGGAGACCAAAGTGCCAGCACCTCACAGGCTGGAGCCCACCAGCCTCCATGTCACTGATCCTGATACACTGCAGAATATATAAGAGCCTTATCACCATGTTCCACTACATAAAAGGTAGCTACAAAGAAGACCAAGTCCCTTCTTACAAGGAGTCACATGGAAAAAAACAAGAGGTAATGAGCAGAAATTACTCCTGGGGAGATTCTGACTGGACACAAGAGGAAAATTTTTCACAATGAGAAATACCAGCCATTGGAATCATCTTCCCAGGTGGAGTCCCCAATACTGGACGTTTTTAAGGTTCAGCTGAACAGGATGCTGTGACATCTAGTGGGGTAGTAAGTTGGCTTAAGACAAATGAGATCCCCACAAAAAAAATCCCAAGGGACTGTTCACACATAGGGTTTTGTTACCCTGTGTCAGTACAACAGTATTTTACCTTCACCTACCACCAGTCTTCAACTCTGAATTAAAAGCAACTTAAACCACTATTTTGACAGGAAAAAAAAAACCAACAACCCAGCACTCAGAGACAGGACTCAATTCAAATAACCATTCTGAAAGTTAGCATTCCTATACTTTTTTCTAAAGGAATTAAGAAACTTGTAAGTAAAAAGATGAAATAGGTATCAGACAGGTCCTTCTTCATAGAATCCAAACATTCCATGCCTGCCCCTGAAACACTGTAACCTGTTTGACAACACTGAAGTCTTTTAAAAGGGAGTAAGCATGCCCTGACAATGCAAGAGATGGAGGAGGTTAAAGTGACAAGACTGATTTTAATCGCCACTAAAAGGCAAGGCTACAGTGTTTATTTAATTCAGTGTGCATAGCACAACCCCACCAGCAAGCACCTAGAGCCCAGCTGGTACCAACTCTTCTCACTGGTGCCCACTGGCAAGACAAGAGGCAGTTGGCAACTACTGAAACACAAGAAACACATCAAGACAAGACAACTTTTTTACTGCAGAAGTGGTCAAATACTGGAGCAGGTTGCCCAGAGAGGTTTTGAAGATCTGACAGTGTAACAGGCTTATACACCTACTCACAGTAGTATTAAAATTTGATCAAAGGATAAAAAGTTCATTATCTTTCAAGACCAGATAATGTCACAAACAGCACAGAAATTCCCTTCCGTTAGGAAATTAACCTCCATGGTTTTAGAAACTTCAAATGTGTTTCATTACTGATTGCCTAAGCTAACTTTCCATGGCCTGAAGGAATTTCCCCCCCTCTCCCCACCTTCTCTTTTTTAATGTTCTCTCCATGGAGATTCTTAAGCAGCAGCTTAGCCTGTAAACAGCAAGTTTTGATAGCCCAACAGATGTCCACCCCGACTCTGTATTTAGCATTAATAGCTAAAACACTAAATCCATAAGCGCTTGAATGCTTGCCACTTTGAAGCCTGTATGACTCATTCCTCAAGGCAGCCTCTGACACCCCAAACTGCTGAAACACTCCTCTGCCATCCCGCAATTCCCTTGTTTGCTGGATCAGGGCAGCAAAGCTGTAGCACAATACCCCAACACCATCCTGAACAACTCCTCCTGCTTACTTGGGCAGAGAATTTGCAGCATGTGATAGTATGACCGGAATCATAGAATGGTTTGGGTTGGAAGGGACCTTAAAGATCATTTAGTTCTAACCCCCCACCACAGACACCCTCCACTAGGCCAGACTGCTCAAAGTGGGGGGAACCACACCACACTGGGGAAGACAGGCTCACCCCAGGGCAGCAACAAGCATCAGAATACAGCAGATCAAAAGAAAGGGGTCAGTACCAGATCCCCATCACAGGCAGAGGTGTCAGACCTCACCGAACTCACCAATGCCTCTGGAGTCACTCCAGTGTACCCGCAGCCTCTTCCACTTGGTGGAAGCTCTGCTTGCTAAAAATAACCTTTAACTTTGCATGTTTTCCTCTTCACACTCTGTACTAGTTACAACAAACACAGCTCAAGGTGAAGGAGCAGAACCGAGTTCAAACAGTATGGTCATTCACTGGAAGAGCACGGTGAGGAGGTGAAGGACAGCCTTAAGGTCTGAGGCTCTTATTCAAATGTGGTGGCAACATGAAAGATTTATCCGCGTTTCTATAAGTAAATGGATAGCCCCTTATTATGATGGAGATGCTATGTACTCCTCAAACCCAGAGGCGCAGGATTTCACTTTACTACAGAATACCATATTCATCATTCTGCTGTTTTTCTTTTCACTAGTTACAGAATTAGTCATTGGTACTATGGCATATTAAAAAGAAGCAATAAAATGAAATAGAGACAAAACCAAAATACACATATGTTGTTGTGATACTTATTCTTGAAGTAGTTAATAATGTCATTTCTCAGGTTACATGAAGATGGGAAACATACCATTCCCATCCAAATCTAAGGCCTTTGCCGTATCAGTTTAGGCATAGGGGGCCTACAAGAAATCTGGAGAGGGACTTTTTGATAGGACAAGAGGCAATGGCTTTAAACTGAAAGAGGGTAGACTTAGATTACATATTAGGAAGAAGTTCTTCCCGGTGAGGGTGATGAGGCACTGGCACAGGCTGCCAGCTTCTCAGCTGTGGCTGCCCCATCCCTGGCAGTGTATAAGGCCAGGTTGGATGGGGCTTGGAGCAACCTGGTCTAGTGAAAGGTGCTCTGCATGTGTCAGGGTGGGTGGAACAAGCTGATCATTCAGGTCCCATACAACTCAAGCCACTGTATGACTCTATGATATCTAGGCCTAAAATTTGCAGGGATAAGCCATAACAAAGCAAATTTTTGTTACAGAGAAGTTAATTTGCAGTTACATGTTATGTTATGGAACAATTTTACCTTGCAGTTTGAAATTACAAATATATCAGTACTCTGAGACTGCAAGTCAGCAAGTCTTTATGAAAGAAAAGCAAAAACAAGTCAAGTCTTCAAACTTGAACTAGCTGCTTTCTGAAGAATAAACTGTACCTCTACTACATACAGGAAAAGAGAAAGAAAGAAAAACACCCAGACAAAAAGATATTGATGACTTGGAAAAGTTTATTTGAAAACTTGAGGCTTGATCTAGCATAGGACCCTTTTTACTGGTTTTAAAGCCAAGGCAATGCAAAGGTCAGTCTGTAAAAGGATGACTCCACTGCAGAGAGAAGGAGCTAGAAGTAACCAAATACTGACTTTTATGTCTCCCTCTCCATATATATTTATACGCACACTGCATTTCTCCAGGTTTTTTCATCTAAATAAGATGATAAAATACAAAAAGAAACAATTAAAATATAGCATATACAATAAATTCCCGTAACTGCAAGATGCAAGATGTATAAACATGTACTCTTGCAAAATCTATTGTTTTTTCTCTTCACCACAGCCTTTGACAGAAAGTTGACACGCATTTGAAACACGCATCGATGAAATGCTTTGGTAGTAAAAGGAAAGGTCAAACTCAAGGAACTATGGGAACACATACCTAATACAGTATTTTCACCTCTTGGTTAAAATAACATGAGAGGTTCACAAGCAAGTGGTATCAATGTAAATGAGTTTTGCATTGTGGTTTGTGCAACCCTTTAGTGAGTATTGAGGGGGGAAAACCAATTATTTTTAGCAGATATTCCCTAAAGCACAGTTTAAGACAGTTCTGAGATTAAAAAAAAGTCTTTTCATATGCTGTTGACAGGTTCTTAGGGCTTTTTTAAATGCATAGGAAAAACCTCGAGCTGCAGGGCTGCCTTGCTGGCTGGAAATGCAAGCATTCTCCTAAATTGCATTGTGTGACAGCTGCCTGCACCTATTTCTAACACTCACCTCTAAGACAAAATAGAGATATAAAAATCTCCTGATTACTTACCATCCTTAAAAAAACCCATAATTTGGGGCTGTGGTAGACTGTTGGCTTGGAGTCCTGGCCCAAATCCAGCTTCAGTAATTACTTTGAGACGTATCCTGCTGCCCTTAAGCTGCATTCAGCAATACTAGCTTGTTTTCATTTTCCTCCCTGTGGCTCCAGAGAAACGGTGTAAATTTTGTGTGCATGTGTGAACCCTCAAAAAAGAACTTCATTGAAGTTCTACACGTATATGGAGAGAACCTCCTCCAGAAAGCTTTCCATCAAACCCATAAATTACACACAATAAAATCTTGACTAACCCCACTTCATACCAATGATTAAAAGTATAATCAGTCTTCCTTAATACGACAGAGGAGCGCAAGCTGGGAGACAGCTCTAGCTGCTGCTAGTGACCTCTGAATGCTCCCACATGGACAGGGATTATATTCATCATCCACATAAATGAAAACATAAATCATTTTTCTCACCTGCAGTGATGTAAGCTACATGCTTCAAATGCAGAACGTGTAGTTTTAGCATAACTGTGCACATTTTAAATGCAGTGCAATTATGGGAGATCTGCATTATGAAAGATGCAAAAGAAGGACTGATTGCTTATTGGTTTTGTTTAGAAGTTATTATCATTCTTAAAACAGCTTGGTTTTGGTAAAGCAAAGAGATGTGTAGGAGTAAGAATAACAAGACCATGAGAAATACATTAACTGAAAGGAGTGTGAAAGCCAGCACGAAGATGCAAGGTGGTCAAGAAGCATGCTAGAAAGGACCAGAGGACCTAGGGAGTGGTAGAAAGTCTGGCACAGAGACAGGAAAAGAGCGTGTGGAGAGCACATCAAGACCAGCTCACAAGACAGCCAAAAGGGACAACATTTGAAAGAAAATTTGACTGCACGTGATGCCCCACATTGCCTCCACCCTTCTGCTCAGCAGGGAGGACCCCAGGGAAGGGTTTCCTCATCGACCCCTGGACAAGCTTCTCTCACCAGGTGGCTTTCTCCAACAAATTGAGAACTTAAGTGACTGATCCAGTCTTACTAATTTGCACCCTGACAAAGGATATCCAGCACTTGCAGCTTTTCCTGGTTGCATCCTGGGTGCAGAATCACTTCTTCCTACCATGCAGTCAGTGCAGGCAAAGCAAATCACACTGCACCTGACCCAAACCTCACTGAAGCTGAGCAAAAGACTGCTGCTGATCAATGTGGCATTGATCACAACGAACAAAATCTGAAAAGCAGAAGGAAAACATGATACTGACTTAAACCTTGCCCCAGGCTCCTATCTGGGCAATGGGACCTGCACCCCTTCCCAGCTGCCTGCCCCACAGCACTGACTGTGCTGCCTCTGCAAGTACCTTCAGGAGTCTCTGAAGCTGAGAGTGCTTTAAACTCTTACCTTGCACAAAAAACCCACTCATATAACAACATATAAAAGCCCTTTTAAATTCATCTTGCTTTGAAAGTGAACTGCAGGGCATTTTGTAATTAGCTACTAAACCAGGGAGCCAATGCTGCTATATATCCAGGCAAACAGATTTTTTATGAAAAGTCCAACTATTTGGAAAAGGTATCAACTACAATAAATCATCATTCCCCGTTGGTGTAGGCTGATTATCCTGATGCCTTGGGATTTGTAGCACCCTGAAGACCTGTATTAGCTATAGACCAAGTAACCTCTGTGTCCAGTAACTTTAATGCTAAGTAACAGCATTCTGCATTATTTCAGTCACAGCGAAGCACAACTTGGGAGAGCCCACAGGACAAGAGATTAGTGGGAGGATATTGGATAGGCAGAGAAGCATCCAGTTCATAAAGGTTTCTAGCAGTACGCTATTTATTACTGACAGCTACAGCAATATGGCAAATGCTTCCTGCACACATGGTCCTTGCTTAAAAAGCTCAAAGTCTATCTTCTCTGTTACAAAGCACAAAATTGAACATCAGAACAAACAATGAGGGGAAGAGGATAGAATTGTCCTTTCAGATCACAAATGGTTTTGACGTCATCTACCGCATTCTAATATCATCAAAACTGCAGCAAATCACTTCTACTATAAAAATTCCAGAAAAATATGCTTTTGGGTGTATATTTCTTAGAAGTATTATCTGCCTTTTATTCCTCTGTCAGCATGTGTACCACTTCATCAGCCTCCCTCTGATTTCCTTTCCCTCTGGAAGAGAACACTTCCTGCCTTGCCCTAGAAAATATGAAACCTTTGGAACAGAAAAGCTCCTTTTTCCACTTCATCAGATGCTGCTGCTGTTCAAACTCATCTCAAGAAATACTGCCTTGTGTTCGTGGTCTGCACGG
>JANHGB010051959.1:11940-25455 GCA_026283785.1 Coracopsis vasa | reverse complement strand
CCCATTTCATCAGAGACTTGATTCTCACTTGATTCCTCTGGAAGCTTGGCACTTATTGTCCAGTAGAACCTTTTATTTACTTTAGATGGGTTGAAATCCTCTCCTCTCAATGTTCCTTTCCTGAAATTACAAACCAGGATGGTATGAGGCCGAATTGTTACTGCAGTTACCATTTTCCCAAGTCATCTTTAATTCATCCTGATGTTCCTGCCTGCACTTTGGCTTGGGTTACTATTGGCAATGGTGTTTCAGGAGCTTTGTGTTTGGCCACCAGGTGATAAAGCAAAAAATAACTATTTCATAGTAATCCTCATCTATTGTAAACTCAAATGGGTTCTTTCTAAAACTGGCTTTAAACATTTCAGGCTTTAAATGCTGTCAACAAAAAAGGAAGCATTTGTTCCTTTTGCAGTCACGCAGATGACCATCAGCTGTGTCCCTCCTGCAGCACCCAACATCCACGCTCCCTTCCAGGCTGTGGGTGCCATCATGGCCAGTCCATGGAGCAGGAATCTGCGTTAGCCCCCCAGGTATGGATACATCAAGCAGGGAGACAGTTTGGTTCTGGGATCTGGGTTTGCTGAACTGAAATACACTTGAAAAGCTCTGGAGAACAGGTATCTGAAAGCTGTGGGTTGGGCTGACTGGTGACAAAAGGGACTTGGAGTCACAGTGAATCATCCCAAAGCACTGCATGTGAGTGAGCCGGTAACGTTGCACCCACCAGAGATGAACGTCATCTGCGCACTGACAGACGCATCCTGCACCATCCCATTCAAAACACCCTGCTAAACACGCAGAGTAAAATGCATTCATCTCATCTGCAACACTGGGACAGTATTTTCCCTTCTGTCCTTATTGTCAGTATCAGATCGCTTAGATCATTTACCAGCGCTATGGAGATGTGTTTACTTACACTGGCTTGCACTAGGTCAAGTCTGGAATCAGTCATCCACGTGGTAAAGTGTGACAATATTTCATGCCCAAGTAATCTGCCTTGTGAAAGAAATGAAGCTTACATGGTGCTTGGGCTCATCTGATCTTTATTTCCTAAAGAGACATATTTCCAGTGCTCATCATCATTACTAACACAAATGTTCATAGCTGCCTGCACCGCGAGGCTGTGAGGAAACATCCACTGCAGCAGCAGCAGCCCCAGTGAACTCAATTTGCCCTGCTCTAATAGCAGAGCTGGTCCTGATTACCCTACGGGGAAGCTGATGGACTGGGGTGCCGGGGGGGTTAACTGCCTTGTTTCCCATTTCAGCTCTGCTGGCTGTGATTGCCCTTGTGGTCCCTACACCAGAGCAGGGGAGAGCATCTCTGCAGTGTGGGTGCAGCATCTGCAAACCCCTCTTTAGGGGACCAAAGAGACCAAGGAGCAGAGCAATGATAAAATTGAGCTTACTGGTCCATGATGGAGATGTTGGAGGGCCATCAGGGTTCAGGCAGTTATAGCCGCATCAGGGAGGGCTTCAAAGCAGCGTGTCCTTTCACAAGCCTTTTCAGTCAACTGCATACAAGATGACCCTCCAGTTTGTGGCCATGCTAGGATTATGCAGCACATGTTGGTGATGAGGTGGGAAAACAGGTAGAGGCATGGCCAAGGTGTGGTTAGAAAGTGGTTTTACCATTTTGCCCTTGATCAGCTATTGCTGCTTGGGCTCTGGTTTCCTACAGCAAGCACACAGGCCTGGTCTGAAGCCTAATGGAGCATGTTGGCACATGGGATGGGACTCGACTTACCCTAATTGCCTTCAGCACCAAGGATCCCACAGCAGAGCTCCCATTTGTTTCACTTGGCTTCCCGCTGACAAGCTGCACCTTGCTGCATAGAACCGACCCATTTCCATCTCTGCCAGGCCCACAGTGCTGCTGCAAGTTTTCCTTCCCATTTTAAGGCTGACATGTGCAAATGGATGTATTTATACAGAATCGCTTCTTTTGCTGTGGTGTCTTTAAGCCAAGCTGCAATGAGACAGATACGCATTTTATTTACTTAATAAGGAGATGCCATCAGTGCCCAAGCTGCACATTCTGCTTCTGCAGGAGTCAGGTATTTATGTGCTGGAATAATGACCCATCAGCTGAGTTGCTGCAGAGTGACAGGGACATTCTGCATTTCATGGCTCTTTGTGAAAACAGTCCCTAGTCAATAAGCACAGATTTTCTCAGGAGGAGAAGACCTATTTGCAATTGATATTTTCAGGGAGAAAGGGAGCTCTGAGCTGGAACAGAGCAGGACAACAGCACAGGGTGAGATTTGCCGTGATGGAAACCCTCTGGGACCCGGAGTTGGAGAAATGTAATAACAACAGAGATTTCTATTTTCTCTGCTGAGATCAGTGGCTTTGAAGCTCCATTACCCTGCCCTTTGCCTTGATTTGTTAGCTCTGGGCTGGGTTTTTTTGCAGTGGTTGATGCCTAATGCCAAATACCCGGTAGGCAGCATCCTGCACTCTGGTGCGTGTTGGTGGCAGAGCAACACCACCCCAAGGGGGTCACAGCTGCCTGCACACACAGTCCAGGCCCTACCTGCTGACACAAACAGAAGAGCTGGAGAAGACATGAAATTTCCACTCCTTGAGTGATTCCAACACTTGCAATGGAGCAAGAGAAAGGCAGCTCCGAGCCAAGCTGCAGTGCGGCGCAGGGGTTAATAAAACCAGCAGCAATAAAGCGTTTAGAAATGTTTGATAAGAAACTATTCCTTGCTCCCAGGCTTGCAGCTTCCCTTATTTTTCTCTTTCTTTGAAGGATTTGAGAGCAGTCAGGATTTTAACTACCTCCACATAATGCAGCTTCAGGCAGCAAACAGGATTAAACCCGGCTCCAGAAAAGGGAAGGAAGTCAGATCGCTTGTCAAAATTAAATTTGCCTTTGGATGCCATTACTTTCTACATTAAAAAGCTTTGGGGATTAGGAGATAAAGGAGCTAAATCCAATCTGGAGACAGGCTCGGAGGAAAATGTCAGCCCGGCAGTAATCCAGGCTTGTTTCTCTAATAGGATCTTCCCCAAGTCAAAGAAAGTGAGAATAATTATTCAATCCCATTCTGAGGTCTGGCTTCCTTATCGACCAGCTCAGCATCACTGGTTCAGCGCTAGATCAACTGGTGGCACAGACCTCCCAGCTCCCACCAGCCCCAGGGCAGTTTGCTTTACCCTCCCTGCAACACAGGCCCCACAGGTCTGTGTGCCATTCATGGATGGATGGAACAGCGACTGAAGTGTGCCCAGCCACGGAGCAGGGAATGTTCTGTCTGGACCAGAGCGGGTCACTGGGGGGTGATTGTTCACCATGACCCAGGGCCAACAGGAAAAGTCATCTCTCAGGTCTTGTTTTCTTTAACAGTAATAAACACACACACATTATGCTGAAGCACAAATGTGCTCTTGCACATCCTTGTGCCATAACCACTGCAACAGCTCAACGCCTTCCATCTTCCACAGACCCAGAGCAAAGGAGCCTTTTCTAGCACATTCCCCTTCATCTCTTGAAGCACAGCCACTGAGCCAAAATTACAGCCTGCCCCAAATATCCCAGCACCTCAAAGACTGTAACCATGGTTGCACAGTTATCTGCAGGCATGGTAATCCACACAGACACGCATGTATTGACTCAGAGGATGATTTAATTCTTCAGTGTGGTACAAAAGGCACGAGAAGCCCAGTGCTACCTGACACACTGATGGATTCACGCCAAGGTTTCCTTTAACCCAAGCACTGGACAAAGCTCTTTGGCTACCACCAGGGATGGAAATGAGTGATCAATAAACATCAAAGCGTGCTAGGGCTTAGTGAGGAACCGTACACGTGCTCTGCTTGCCAAAGCCAGGGAGATCAGAAGATGGGCTCTACTTGGTCTTGTTTAATGCAGGCCCAGGTGATCCTGGGAATTCAGAGGTGGGCAAGAAGCAGACATCAGATAAGTGTTATTTTTAATAGGAGAAGGAGAGCAGGCATCTCTGGAGAGCAGGGATCATGCTCTGGGTTCAGCTGAATGCAGGTGTCAAACCGTGGGTCAAGAATTATTTATCCAGAGACACTCTTCTGCTCTAAAGAGAATCCCAAAATAGTCTTGGAAAGAAGCCCTTGGAATAGGGCTCTTCTATCAGGTAGGGAAATTAAAGGCTCTACTAGACCCCAGTGACTTTGGGGCTGGACAATGCACCTCCTGATGTAGTCAAGGCAGCTCTGAGCTTGTAGTAGGTGATACAGAAGGGAAGTAACTGTTTAACAGAATGAAGAAAACGGCTTTTAAATCCTCCTGTGTGTTTGCTAAATACTTTTTACCCATTGTTCAGGCACCGTTCCAGCAGGAGAGTGCTGGGAAGACCCCCAGCACCTCCCTTCCCAAGTTAAAGACCTGCCTCTATCCTTCAGATCTCAAACATCACATATGTGAAAAGGACAGCAAGGCCATTGCCATCAACCTGTGTCATGCCTATAGCTGCTGCAGGGGCCATATTCTGCCTCCCAGCCTCCTGCAGCCCAAAGCACACCCATGAGCAGTGCAGGTGCCCTGGAAGGACCGTGCACCACTCACTGCATTTGTTTCTCCTTTTGCAGCACTTGAGATGTTGGAGCCTGGGGGGATGTTAATTTATACAAACGACAAAGGGCAGCTAAGGGGAAAAACGGCAGCAAAGCCCAGCCAAGTGGATGTGCTGGAGGGGTTTCTGGAGCTGGCAATGGGGTTTAATGACAGAGAAAACCATTGGGTGTCATGGCCCTACCAGGATGCCACCGCCAGTGCCTGTGCCAGCCCTGCCCCTGCTGCTCTGGCACAGGGATGTGGCTCCTCTGCCTGATGCACTGCTCTAATTAAAGAAGCTGTAGGTAAATGTACCGTTTTCCTTCAGTAATTCATCCCCCGGCTCCCCCGTTTTGTCATTTTAATTACAGCCAGCCCCCGTTTGGATGTTTGTGGTGATTGGTATTAAACCAGGCTCAGGCCTTGGGGCCCCTCTTCTGCTTTTTCTTGGTTTTTTACAGCAAAACCCAACAGGGGCTGAATGTGTGAAAAGGACAACACAGCCACCAACACAGAGACTCCAGTGAGGGAAGGTTTGAGCCCAGTTTACTGAGTTCCCATCAGCTGGACAGTCAGTCAGGTCTGGGACTCCAAACACCAGCGTATGGAGAACCAGCTCCAGGGGAATGAGACCACCACCATCTCCTCCCGTGACCTGGCTCCAGCCATCCCTCCCTCCCAGCACATGCCCATCCTGATAACTGGAAATTTCCCTAATGCTTATGCTGCACCTTCCTTTCTTCAAGGATAAATAATCTGCCCAGAGCTGCTTTGATCACTGGCAGTGTTTTAGTCATGAGCTATAAGGTATGCAGTGTTTTTCTTAAACCCACAGCTTCAAGGTTAGTAGTTACCTGGGAATCACACATTTTACTTTAAAACAAGCTTTTCTTGCTTGCCTTTAGAGTGCCAGAGCAAAGGTGGAAGAACATTGATCCATGCACCAGCTAATGGCTCTGAAACAAAGGCAGGAGGGAAACAGAAAGGAACCCAAGGAGAATTCCCTAAACCTGACATTTCCGCACAATTGCAAGGTTTCCCTGTGGCCAGTCCAGAGCAGCAGCATTCCAGTGCTCGGTGCTTCTGGCAACCAGGAGCTGCTGTCCTGCCAGGGCACAGCTTCATCATTGCCATAGCTGGCATTTCACCCCCAGCAGCTTCTCAGCAGGGAGCGGTTGCTGGAGGTGCACAGGACCTGACCCAGCTTCTGCTGCCTCCTGACCCACCCCTGAGCATCGGTACCCCCCTCGAACCAAACACCAGATCTGATGCTCATCACATGTATACATGTGTGTGAACATGAAACACCCCAAAGACAGCAGGTACCTTCTCTTGGCATCAGACTCCTCTGCAGCGCAGGAGGATGCTCGGCACTTCACTGCAGCACGGATGTGAGCACGTTGGCAAAGGAGAAGCAAAAGGGAGGCAGGACTGCCAGGTCCAACTATCCGAGAAACAGCAGATGGAAGGAACAGGAGGAAGTGTGGCAGAAGGAGTCAAGATGGTGATTTTGCACAAGGGGAAACTGTTCTTTCCAAAAACAAAGGCAAAAACAATCCCAAAATTAATCCTGTCAACAAGTCCCTGGGATGATGGTGACCACGAACCTCACAGGGACACCTGGAATTGCCCCAGGTTTTCACTAGGTCTGAGCTGCAGTTACACTGCCCTGCTGAGAGCATCCACTGAAGATATGAAAACCAGGGGCTGTGCAGGCAAAAGCAGGGTTTCTGTTTCGGTTTCTCATCCCATACACAGAATAGGGAGGAGAGTGGCTGCAGTGGTCAGCACCTTGTCCCTGCCCTGAGCCTCCCCTACAGCTCTGAACACCTTCAGCAGGAGGATACCCATCCATGGGACACCCACCTCACCCTGATCCCTAGGAAATGAGACAGCGCGTACAAAGAGAGGAATTGAAGCCTGAATACGGAAACCTCAGAGAAAGAGCAGCCACGTCTAAATGCCAAGCAAAGAACGGCAATATCGCCGGCAACGCCCATAGCCTCCTAAAGGGAAAGACCAAACTGCTTGCACTCACCTGGAAGCACAGAAAGACCTAAACCCCTCTGCTTCCAGGCCCTCCCCTTATACAGCTCCCATGCTAATGACCTAGTGATTAAGAGTCATTAACGGCTCATCACACCCGACTCAGGCTGGCTTTTGGCTACAGGAGCTTTCCCCAATGGGAGGTGGTTTAACCCTGTCCCTCCCACCCAGGATGTTTGTGAGACCTCTCGGGGTGTCCTGTGCACCCATGAGCATCAAACTGTATCCAGACATTGGGAAGACTGGGGCTGATCTGGGTCCTGCCCCATGTGTCACACCTGGCACCTCAGGCCATGAATCTGAATGATGCAAATGGTTTTTACAACAAGCAATGTGTCTGCCTGAGCTCTTCGGCTCCATCACACCCAGCTTCCCACAAGCCACGACTGGGCAGGGAACAGGAGCCTGCAAAGCCAGGGAAGCACCATGTCCCATTTCCGAGAGCACCCAGCCCCAGGATCAGAGCATTGCCAAGCAAACTGCTCCACTGCCGCTGAGGGAGAGCAGACACAGCCCCCAGAGCTGTAACGGGGCTGTGAATGCTGTGGGCTTGCACTGAGGAGCTCACTGACCTGACCTTACTGGAGCTTAGGGGTGAAAGGATGCTTCATGCCCATCGGCACAGCTTGATGTGAGTGCTACAGAAATGCTGAAGAACAAATTAAGCGCATCCAAGTCCCTTTAGAAAGAGGAATCAATCTCATTTGCACGTCTCAGCTGCAACTCACTGAGTGCTGATGCTAGGGGAAAGTTCCTCCACTTTCCCTTTCTTCTCAGTGTGTGTCCTCGCAGACATCTCCCCAGCTCAGCTCTCCTGACCAGCCATATGCCAGCACCACCCTGGGAGGATGGAGCAGGATCAGACCCTGTGGAGAGGATGGGCACAAGCACACACGTTCCTGTGCTCCCGACGTGCCACGTTGTGCATAACCTCACCTACTGCTGCTCCCTCCTTGCTGCCTCCACAGCATCCAAGGGCTGGTGGCTCTTGCTCACAAACTGTCCCATCCCACCCAATCTGGCCAAGATCTCACAGGATTCCAATGGGTGAAGAGGATTCAGCAATAACAAATTACTGCGACGTGGGGATATTCTTGACAAGAACATAGCAGGAATCAGCAATCTGGTTAAATTAGCCTTCATTACTGGGTATTTCAGCATCTTTCACCACATTAGCAGTGAAAGCTGAACCCTGCATCAAGGCACTGTAAAAACAAGTTCTGTAGACTCTAGTCTCTGCCAGGACTCAGTGTGGTTATTGCAAAGGAATCAGATTTGCCTTACAAAGGCCACCAAGGAAAGCTTTCTGTGCGAGGCTCTCCTAGCGCTAAAACCAGTCATAAACCCAAGTTAACTGGAAGCCTGAAATATTAATGGATCAGCCTCCTTCTGCTGGCCACGTGGAAGTAATTGCTATGGAGTAAGACTGAGAGAAGATCCATTTATATCTTTCCTGGAGTATTTTTCCCCAAAGGAAATTAGCACCTCTCTCCTACATAGGCACTGTATGGCTTCTAGTCTCTTTTTGTATGCTTGACACACTTCTTTTCCCTCCGTCTCTCATCCTAGAATGAACACACCTGCTGGAACGAGAGGGAAATGCTAAAGAATGGGAAGAAACGTAAATAGTCAGGTTTTGTCACACCTACCAGAGAATGCTGGGGTGAAAGGGCTCTGCGGCTCCCCATGGAGAAAGCTGTAGGTGTTAACACACACACCTTCCACTAAACCAGGTTGCTCCAAGCCCCATCCGACCTGCCCTTTGTTATATTTACAGGCAATGAATAAAAAATGATGATGTAGTATTGGTTTTATGGGCTTAGCTCGCTAGTACAGAGTAGGAGGAAGCCTGCAAAGTCCAGTGCTCACCACGAGCCATCCATCCTTGGCTGCTGTATGTAATAGTCTGTTGCTAATGAAGCCTGAACTGAAGTCAGTGGAGTTGTACAAATGCAAGGGGGGGGGAATAAACCAGGCCTTGTGCTTTAAGTCTGCATTAAATCTTGTCTGCTGAATAGGTATTAAATATTGCAGATCATTCTGTACCTGCGGGTGATGAGAGGCAGCAATGCTGAATGCAGCACCTGCTGTATTTCATGGTTAGGCCTCGCACACTGGGTATCCGAGAGAAATGTGTTGGAAAATATAGCCCTGCACGTGTTGTTAAACATGATCTATGCTGTACCAAAGTCTTCAGTGGTTCAGCACCGTCTGTTGAACTGCTGTAATGAGGAGGAGGAAGAGGATCCTTTATACAAAACCAGTAGTTTATGAATGTGGACTTTATACACTAAACTTGTCTGCTACATATCAGTATAGATCTGGCAGCTCTAAGAGTGATTTGGGAAGAGCAAATCCCTTAGCACATTGCCTCTGAAACTGAACTAAATAAATCTCCAGGGAATAACCCAGTCTGTGGTCCCTCCTTCCATCAAGCTCTTTGCTCTTGGCATCTCTTTATCTGCAGTTACATTACAGTGGTGCTACAGGAGGACCTGTCTCATTTTTAAGTGTATCAGCTTCCTAATGGAGATGCTCCAGTTTAAATCTTTGGAACATCAATAGAAAGAAAGATGCAATGTTGTCAGAGATGCAATGTTGGCTGCTCACCAATTCCCATACATGCACACTCACAGCTGGTAGTTTCCAGATCTCTCTCTGCCACCCTTTTTCCACCATTCCTTAATGATGGGGGACATTTGCAGTGGGTTCAAGGGATTAATCAGAACTTCAGACTGGAAATCTTTTTTCCTGATGTTCCTGCTCCGAGAACTGAGCTAAAGGGTGACAGTGAATGTCTCCTGTCCATGTGAAACTGGGGGTGATCTCTACCAGCAGAGCTTAACAGAGGAGGATTTAACTGGAAGCAAAACTTAGACTGGCCCAGGTTGTTCCCAGGGCTTGGTCAGACACAACTGACACCATTAAGAGCTTTGCTGGTGACTTTATCAAGCACTTGATTTGATTCCCAGCTGATGCAGTAAGAGCTGCCCTTGCTCCTTCTAATTACTGAACCTACCTTGGCACATCCTCACACCTGAGGGGTCCCCAGTGCTCCTGGGGAGGGGATTACCATGCTGGCATCCAGGAGCTGAGCAGAACACAGGTGTAACAGGGCACAGACAGTGCATTGGGATCCGTCATTCCATCACTTTCAGGAGGAGCAGCTCCACAGACACAAGAGCCCCAGGTTTATTCTGCCCCATTTGCTCCTCAGGTGAAGAGCAGCACAATGCATAATCCTCTGTGACAAAGAGATTTTCCCCAGGAATCCCATAAAGGACTTGGAAAGGACATTTATGGCTTCATAAAGCACTTTGCTAACGACCTGCTTTACCACTGCTAAATCAACTGAAATCATTTAGCGCTGTCCTCTTGTAGCTTCCCACATTCGGTCTACAGGGGGAAAGGGAAAAAAAAGAGAGTGCTGACATTTGCAGAATACATCTCAAGCCATATTAGATGGTGTTAATTAAAATGACTTGCTGGGTAATGAGCTACAGGAAAAGAGAAATCAATCTGAGCCGTAGCAATGAAGCAGGTCTCCTGCCCTGCGCCGGCATGGGCAGAACCAAAGGCTGGTCATGGAGCCTCCTGGCTCATCCCAGCCGCCCTCCCAGCATGCGCTTCCAGACCTGGCCCTGATCGATACCACCAGAGGAGTCAAAGGATGCTGCAGGAGCAAAGAATACAAGCAATAAAAGGGGGAAAAAGCAAAGCAATGTGAATGAAATACACTAATTCATCCCCCAAAAGGTGCCTCTCCGGTGGTTAGACTGGAGCACAGATTAACAGGAAGGTGAACGTTTTATAACAGCGTTGCAGGCACCCTGTGTATTTGAAAACTGAATCACAGAATGAATGCAACCCCATCTCCAGAGCAGCCCATCACAGGGCTCTATTGTGCAGAGAAGCTCGACTGTTTTCATTAAGCATTGTGCAGCTCCAAAATTCCTGTAAACATCTGCCTTGGTTTAAGTGCTTCCTTAACACCAGAGCTTTACTGAGCAGGAGCCTATTTCCTAAAATGCAGTACAAGGTTTCTGCCTTCTAAAGCTCTTATTGTTAGGACAAAATGGGCAAAACTTGCTGGTAAAAGGAGCCTGGCTGCCAGCGCTGGAGAAAAGTGGCCTTTATTCATCTTCCAAACAGGTACAATCAGGCAAGCAGTGATAAAAGCTCTCTGCTTTTCCCAACCCAGCCCTGGAGGACAATATGCAGAGAGAGAGAGAGGAAGTTCAGTCTCCCAGGCCTGCCACCAGCTCCATTCAGCACATCATAAATAACAGTAATGGTCCTTTTCCATCGATTCTCTCTCGAGGCTGTCATCAGAGTTACCAACGCGGGCAAGAGCAGCAGGGCTCGGGCAGAGCTGGCCTGGGCCTCCCACCAGCCATGGGTTTCAGTTGATTCCCTCTCGATTTGTGTTTGCCTTGGAAGCAATGCTGCAGAACCAGCAGCTCCTTTCCAGACCTGTTCACTAGACCATTACATGTCCAGAGAGGTGGTGGGTGCCCCATCCCTGGAGATGCTCCAGGCCAGGCTGGATGTGATCCTGAGCAACCTGTGATAGTTGAATATGCCCCTGCTCATTGCAGGGGGTTGGACTAGATGAGCTTTTCCAACCCAAACTATTCTATGATATGTCACACACTAGGTCCAAAACATCACCTGCCACCATTTTACCTGTGTTTCTAGCAGAAGCAGGGGAAGAGCTAAAGCAGAACCAGACGATGCAGGTTTTTCCTCTCTCCAGCTCTCCTTACCCTCTGTGTATTCAGGCACACCACAGAGCTAACATACCTCTCAGGTTTTCAAATAACTTCTCACTGCACAAGCATCCAGAGCCTCCCCATCTCCTCCCCCTGCTCTGTCCTCCCCAGCTGTTTCTCACAAGCACAGTGGGAGCCAGGGCAGAGCCGACCAGAATCAGCAGGAGGCTAAACAGGGAGACGGAAGAGCATCTTCTGTTCCCAGTGCCCATGGGAGAGAGCTCTCCGCCCATCTTACCCTCACTCCCATTATTCTGCCATTAACAATGGACACAGCTGTGATGACTATGGAGGAGGAGAAGCTCTGGATGGGGCTTGATAAGAAACCCTTTCTGCTGCTCACACACGCATAGAGCAAAGGAGAGGAAAAGATTCCTACCCATTGCCAGCAGCAAAGCAGGCACTGTTAAGGGGAGCTGGGAATTTGGCTGTCAGTCTTCAGGCTGTTCACCAGCACTATCTGGTGTCACGGCACAGCGCCTTTCCCTCCTAATGTAGACCCAAATAATTGATAAGCGCTGTCAGGAAAGGTTTGAATGAAGGCAACGGCACCAACATGCCTTAAGCAGAGGCATCTATTTGTTCCAGCAAAGCCCCTGATGCGTGACCCTGTGAATCTGAAGGATGCGCACATATGCACCTCAGATTTAACTTAACTAACGTATTGTGAGCCAGAATGGGAGCTGGGGCAGTGCTCTAGCGAGTCTGCTTCTGGTGATATACTGAAGGCAGCTCTGAAATGCCATTGCCGCGCTACAGCTCTTGGGAGGACAGGGCAGATCAGCGCTCCAGACTGAAGGCAATGTAAAAACTGGATCATGTGCAAGAACACATGTAGGGAGCTGTTATGGAAACCCCTCCGCCTCCCTGCTGGCAGCGACAAATATCCTCAGTTTTCCCTGGTGAGCAATAGGAGAGCCAGCCCTCGCTCTGGGGAAGGCAGAGCCAGAGAGGAGAGGAGGACAGCAGGTTGGGAGTGAGGGGGATGGGGTTTGTGCAAAGCAAGGAGGATCCAGCCAAGGGGGGACAGTGTTTTGGCAGGGCTGGGATGTCTCCCCAGGGCTGGGATGTGCTCGGCAGCATGGGGTGGACGCAACACCCCCTACCCCGCATCCAGAAGGGAGCAGTTTTGCTCTTCACACCTCGGGAGCACTCAAGTGTCTCCCCCACACTTTTGCAGCCAGCAAAATTGTTCACATTTGGTTAAAGGAAGACACCAAGCAAACAAACGGGAGTGAGCTGCTCACCGCGGCCTCCAAGGGATTCTCTTTGGCCATTATGAAGCTCAAGGGGTAAAATACAGAAGTGGGCATGCTCGGCTGCTCCCCCGCTGCTCTCAGAGGAGCTCTGCTCTTGGGAGGTGTGTGTGCATTTTGAAGTACACAGAGCGAGGGTGTTTCAGTAACAAGAAGATGGGAGGATAAATATAAATCCCTTTTCAGACTGGAGTTTTACAGAAGCCAAGCCAGGGTTTGTGCACACCACCATCACTTTCATAGCCAGACTTGAAAGGCTCCACATCCAGCACAGGGACTCCACAGCTCTCTCTTCCTCACCGGCTTTCATTTCTGTCCAAGAAGTAACACAATCCTGTTCTATCCCCCCCAAAACCCACTGTGCGTCAGTGTCAGGAGCAGCAGGGAGACTTTGGCATGTAACTGGCATTGAGGGGGAAAGGAACCATCCTCTTCTTGTAAACTTGGCAGGAGTCCCTTTAGTAAAAAGCACATAAAAGAAGTGCCTGTGTCATTAGAAAAATGTATGGGTTAAAGAAATCATCCACAGAGATGTGATGCCAGAGGAGCCCGTTGCCTTCAGAAAACACTTATCAGCATCTTTGTCAGAAGCCTTATTTGCCTCTTTCTTCATAAACTACCAAAGATGATGGAATGCAGAAATAAATGATGAATGAAAGGCCTTAATTAAATACAACCCAAGAGGGACTTGGGGCACTGTATTTTAATTCAGGCTTCTGACAGCACTTCATAAGCCGGAGGACAAGGGCTTACGCGCATTTTGTAATGCAAATGAACTGCTGCACCAGCAACCTTCACCCCCCACTCCAGAGGAAAGCTGAGAGCTGTGGAAAAAACCCCTCCGAGAGGCCAAGGAGAACTGGCCATTGGAGAGGAAAAAGCTGCACTGAGCAGCGTGCTTGGGC